>OMNR01018294.1:1515-12532 GCA_900303205.1 Mora moro
GAGAGAGAGAGGAGGAGGACAGGGGGGGGGGGGGGGGGGAGAATGGTCCACGCAAACATCGCCGCGTCATTACAGCTCCCCGACACGCACTCGGCGTGTGTGCGCCCTGTGAAGCAGGGTTTGCGTTTACGTGCTTTCAGTGGTTTTGAATTGTAGAAGTTTGGCACATATGACTGGGTACTCGTGAGATGATCGGTGTGTGTGTGTGTGTGTGTGTGTGTTCTGCAACGGTCTGGTGAGGATTTGTGCGGCTTTAAATGGAAGAATGAGGAAGTAGTAGCCTAACCTTGCTCAGCCCACTTGTACACACATACTGGATTGTACACAAACGGGGATTGAGTAGGACAATGCAAGGAACTCCTCACGGTCCACACGTCCCCTAACACACAAATGATTACTATACAGACTGATACTTGGCTTGAAGTGTCAAGAACATAACGGAGCAAAACATTGTGGTTCCAGCCCTGACATAAGCACGCCAAGAATGCAGTTAATTACTACAATGACTAATTACATTCAATTTGCGGTAATAGCACTAGCTCCCTCATGACTACAGTTGAGGGTTACAGTATTGAAACGAATGCATATTAAGACAAGATTATAGCTAACCAACCATACCGACCAACCATTGCACAAAACAATGATTGCAAATTGCAATAATTGCTCAAGTAACCATATGGCAAATGGACTGCATTCATAATACCACTACAGCCAGTAATGCTTATTGCTAGACATGGTAGGCCTGCATCTGACATTCACCCATGCACACTCTGCAAGGAGACAACCAATTGGTTTTTAGGAGTCAGTAGTTAAGTGTCTTAAGTGTCCCTTAGGACATGTTTAGCTAGTAAGAGCCAAGGGTGAACTAGCGACCTAACAATTGTGGACAATCAGCTCTCCTTCCAGAGCCTCCCCTGCAATGTATAGATAGATAATTTAGTTATACCATATTGTAGATTTTGTTATTTTGACATGTTTGTATGTTATTACTATTACACATTGCTGAAATGCCTTTTTTTTAACCCTCAGGATATGAATTCCTCCAAGAATGGGGACATTTCAAATGAAACGATGCTTGGGGAAGGTACGTCCTACTCTCTCTTTATTTATTGTGAATTGGATGCGAGAGATTTTTACCAAACATGTTTGTAAAAGTAGATGATAATGGTCTTGAAAGTAAATACAATTTATTGCAACTCCCAATATCATCAGATGCTTGTGTGGTACTCCTGATTGCCTGATTGTTTAATGTGATTAGTCTATGGTATTGCACAGGTTAACACAATGCTGATTATTCTTTGCAGAGCAACAGCTTGTCCAAGACCTTAAGGAAGAGACAGATGACTTTGCCATTTGTGAGCCAGTTGAAGGACTGGGAGGGTGTTCCCCTGGGTCCACTGAGCCTGGTAAACGGACATTTACGGAGATGGGCTCCGATATAAACCAGTCCACGAGCTGCAAGAGGTTCAGAGTCTCTGGGGAGGTAAGGGCTTTCTGTTAGATACAGAGCAGCTTAGGAAAATAATACAAAGGGTGAAAAAAGGGCGATGCAGTTTTGCAAAGGTGTCATTAACATTTATGTTTTAGCCTGTTCATAGTATTAAAAAACAAACACACTGCTGCATAGCAAAAAAGTTGCATTCCAATGTCGTTGTCTCATTTTAGACCAAGCAGCAGTTGACAGAGGAGAGCATCCAGCGAGGCCTTCCATGCCTGACTACCGGGGACAAGATGGACTGTGGCCGGGAGAATTCCAGATCCAAAACCTCGTACAGGAAGCCCCTGTTTGGCATCTCCCACAGGATCATTGAAAAGCGGATAACGCCGAGCTTGGAGCAGTCGGCCGTTCAAGTGGGAGGACAGCTGCTCGACCACGGGAGCCCCTTCGCCTCGGAGTTCCACAGTCCCGAGGAAAACTGCAAGTTCAAAGCCTTCCCCGCCACAAGGGTGCCTGGCGAAGGTTCGCCGACAGACCCCGGCCTCTATCCGCTGATCGAGAAGATGTTTTTCATCCTCAACACACTCAATTCGAGCATGACACAGTTGCACAGCAAGGTGGACCTGCTGTCCCTGGAGGTCATAAGGATAAAGAAGCAGATAAAACCGGGCGAGATGGTGACAGAGTTCCAGCCTCCCCCGGAGTATCTGCTGACAAGCGAGGAGCTTAATCAGCTGATGGAGCAGACTTCGGGTGCCGGGGAGCTCGGCTGTCGGCTCCTGGTGCATCTGTTCCCAGAGCTCTTCAAGGCCCGGGAGTGCACCCATGGCTGCATGGCAAGCAAGAGAACATTGGAATCGCTGCATCTGCAGCTGATACGCAATTACGTAGAAGTGTGCTTCCCGTTAGTCAAGAACAACAATGTGTGGCAGGAGGAATGCCTTCTTCAGATCAATGACTTATTTAATCGCTTTTGGGCACAGAAGGATATGGAGAGTGCCCGCATGCAAAGAAAGCAGACAATCATAGGTACCGGAATCAAGGCGGAACATGCTCAAACCTGCCACTTTATTAATGAAGTGGGTGAGGAGGAGCACCTTTCAATGGACGATCAAAACAACCTGGCTAATACCGACTTAACCTCTGACATCCAACTCACAGATGACTTGGACGAGTTCTCCTCCCCTGAAGACTTTGTTATTTTCCTCATTCATCGCCTTTTCCCTGAGATTTTCGAGGAAGGTAAATTCCCAGAGGGCACCAGTGGTTTCCACAATGTCGGACAGCTTCTCCTGGAATCTGACAGGTTAGAAATAATAAGGAAGTACATGGAAGCAAATTTCCCTGACGTGCCTGAGGACACCTGGCTCCAGGTGTGCATACAGCATATGGAGGATGCAATAGAGGGTGTCCACAGTAATAGCAATGGGGGTGAACACGACAACATCAGTAATAACAGCTACGACTTGGGCAGCATTCCGGAGGATGTCTCCATTATAACGATCCCAAATCTGTTTGATCACGAACGGCCCAACCGTAGGTCCAAAAAGTCTCTGCTTGTCCCCGTTGATTTTGACGACATGGAAATCCCTCTGCCAGATTTCAGTGTTCCCAAAGAATATCTCCTTTCCAAGGAACAGCTTAAGAGCAATTACGACTGTAGCCTGTCCATTGGGAACTTTGCATCTCGGATCTTGGTGCTGATGTTCCCCGAGCTCTTTACCCAGGAGAACACGCGGAAGCATTACAATTGCAGTGGCTCCCTGGGCAAGAAGCAGCTGGACCCCGTCCGCGTCAATCTGATCCGGCACTACGTGCAACTGCTGTACCCTCAGGCCAAGAACGACAGAGTGTGGATGTTCGAGTTTGTGGGCAAGCTGGACGAGCGGTGTAGGAGACGCGACACGGAGCAGCGGCGGTCCTACCAGCAGCAGCGGAAGGTCTACGTTCACGAGCGGGACCACGAGGCCGGCGACGCGGTCTGTCAGGTGAACCAGTTCAACGGCGACGGTCCGAGGGAGGACACGGACATTCCCACCGCACCGCCCGAGAAAAGCAGCAAAGACTTTTGTAAGATACCGCTGGATGAACTTTCGGTGAGCGTACCCGACTTCCCCGTGCCTTCCGTTTACCTGCTCTCGGACACGGAGGTGCGTGAAATCGTGCAGCAGAGTCTCTCCGTCGGGAACTTTGCCGCCCGCCTGTTGGTTCGTCTCTTCCCAGAACTCTTCACGCAGGAAAACCTGCGGCTTCAGTATAACCACTCGGGGGCCTGCAACAAGAAGCAGCTGGACCCCGTGCGCCTCCGGCTCATCCGACATTACGTCGAGGCTGTGTATCCTGTGGAAAAGATGGAGGAGGTGTGGCACTACGAATGCGTGCCCAGCATCGACGAACGCTGCCGGCGCCCCAATCGGAAGAAGTGTGACATTCTGAAGAAGGCCAAAAGATCAAGCACTGTGTCTTAGTCACAATAGTTTGCCGTTATGGTGACAACTTTTTTTTGTCATGACAATTATTGCACAGTGTCAAACCTTTACAGCTGTCATATGTAGGTTTTCAATCAGCACTAACCTTGGTCTCGTTTTATATTTATGACCATAACAGTAGAAATTATTGTTCAAGTACTCCAAGGCCGAGTGATAACAAATGTATATTTATGAGCCAAACTGCCATAGCTTATGTACACATTAACTGATGCAGCTTAAAAATAACAATGTTAGCTAATAGCATAGTTCACAGTTGGTATATGAATAGAAATTAATCACAAGTGATTTGTTTCTATTGCAGTCTATTGAACCACTGTTTTAATAACAATTTGCTTATGTTAAACCTTCTTATAGAAGTTTATATATAAAACAAAAATTAACAATGACAATGGGTCATGTTAACCTTTTTTTCTAATAAAATCACAATCATGAAAACTAGTTTAACAATTAAGGATGAATGACTGGATTTTTTTGTCTTTAATCCATCCGTTCTGGCGTCTGTTACGATGAAATTCAAGTCAGCTGAAGGAGCAGAACTTCTACAAGTAAATTAGACTTGTATTCCCAACTGATCAAATGACCAAATGACAAACGTGGTTTGTATGAAAGACAACTTAACATTGTTCCGAGGTCACATGGTCTGGCAAGCAAAAAACAAACAGCTTAGTCACCCAGATGCTGAATTCTCACAAAATAACCTTTTATTTTATTTAAAAGTTAAACAAAAGTAAATATACAAAAATCCTTAACATAAATTGAAGTGCAAATTATGTTTTACATATACATGTCACCAACCCCCTAAGAAAAACAAAAATCCAAAAAGTTCCAGCATGCATTTTATAACTGTTAATTCGTTTTTGCTTTAACTCGAGTCGCTTTGAGGCCATTTATCAGTATAGTCATTCAAGTCAGTATTCTAGGGAAATTCATGGCTTGAAGGCCTCGTCCTTGGAGAGCTCTAGATTCTTCCAGCGTCTCAGGGCCACTTTGTACTTCTCTCCGTCTTTGGATTCACCCAATACCTTCTTGAAGACGATTCTCATCAGAGTAACACTGTTTTTTTCTCCACTTTCAGACAGTACCAGGTCCAGAGTGTCTCCAACTTTCACCTACACAAGGAACCAAAAAAAAAAAAGACTAAATGTACAAACAAATGTGTGCATCAATTTGGGATTCATTCATGTTATCAGTGAACTCACCGATTTACTTTTCTTGATGAGCTTCTGCCCATTTAGCCGAAGCTTGTTGTTGTAGAAAGCATCTTCAATTTTACTAATCCCGAGACAAAAAGTAAAACAAAGCAGGTCATGGAGAGTTGAGACTCATCAAACTGCATTACCTTTAAAGCCAGTATAAACTCACTCACTTGCGAGCCATATCCAATCCAGACTTCAAGATAACATCATAGCGGTAAGACTGGACAAACTTTTCTAAATCTTTGTAGTCTTTAGGCAGATTTGGGTCTTCTTCAACCTCATCTTCATAATCACTGTCATCTGTGTCAGGCTCGTTTTCCTCTTCCAGCACCTTTGCTGAGCTTTTCTTTTTGCTGCTTTTGAACCTCAACTGGTGCAGCGACCAGATTCGCACGGAGTCCCTGCCACGGACCACTGGCCTGTGGGAGCCTAACGTGAAGCACACCGACGAACCCCAGAGCTGGCGTGTGTGCATGATCCTGGGGCACCAGGTCGTCTGTTTGAATCCGTATCCGGGTGTGAGGAGCTGCCGCGGGTTCAGTCTTCCCAGCTGCCGCAGAGCAAGCGCCTCGACCAGCAAACTCTGCATGTTGAATCTCTGTAACCAGAAACACAACACAGTAACACAACGTAGGCCACTGACCCATATATGTGACCAGACACACAGTAACACAACGTAGGCCACTGACCCATATATGTGACCAGACACACAGTAACACAACGTAGGCCCCTGACCCATATATGTGACCAGACACACTAACACAACGTAGGGTTACCAATGTTTGCGAGTGAGTACCGAGTAGCCGACTCACAACAGCAGACACAACAGCATTGATTGATTATTTATTTCATCTGACATTATTTGCATAATTGTATCAAAATAAGAGTTGTAAAAGATGTCCCCGACCGATGACTCTGATCCTTCACATTAAAGCACAGAGTGCATCCTAGCTAAGCGAAAGCAGTGACGGTAGTTTTTCCCTGCTCTACAAGAGCTTCCATAAGAACAAGCATCGAGTGTCCACATGGTCGGGATGTCACGACATGTCCACATGGTCGGGATGTCACGACATGTCAAACATGAACGCATTTGCACGTGCGTACATTGTTGTTATTTGTCAACTTACTTGTCAGTAACCTTAGCTTGTTGTCGAGCTCTTCGTTGACAAGGTTTACCGGTCATGAAAGCACACCGATGTGTCAGTGCTGCCACCTATGGCACAGGGGCGGAAATTGTATTCTAATTGCTGGCAAAGGACAGACATTACAATAGGAAAAACAAATCATTCATCCATGAATTTGATCCCGTTTTCTGTCCAGGTTCATGGTGCAGCTGGAGCAGTCCAAGACAGGTCCCTGGAGCTACAAGGTAAATGAGTAGCGGAAGATATATGCTCATAATAACATACGAATAAACCATTTTCCTTTATTTTATTAAAGGATATTTATTGATAGATATTTAAGTGATTTCAGGTGTTGGGGCCCAGCAAAATAGAGCCTGAATCCATGGACCTTTAAGAAATCCAAGCCAGACCCTTGTTTTCATTTTAATTATTGATTATTAAATTAATGAATTAAGGTTTGGTAAATCCTGTGAATGTTTGCTCATCTGCTTCATATGAATGAAGCTTATTATAGTGTGTGTTTTATGTCCCATGGAAGTGAATAGACATACACAGCCGCCTGCACGACTTTCATTTGGTGTACTCTTGCTTTTTATGTCTCGGGCCAATCTGACACAGACAAGAACATAGATTTTTCCTCAGAAAGTAACAACAAATAAATGAATATATATACCAACAAAATACTTTTTGTTATCAATTATAGACTAAACAGGAAATTCCAACATTGTGCTTGGCATGCTTGTTTATCTAATCAATATTGTTACAATTTTTTTCACGTACACACACCGGATACATGGGAGTCGCCAGTTACCATTAGAAATAGTTGTCACCCAATTGTCTAACAACCCATGGTCAAATTCACATTGAGGAAAAAGAAAAGAGGTCCTTCTTCACTTTGCAAACCTTCTTTATAATTATGTTTGAAGATATGTCCTACACATTTATTGCAAATATCCTTACTCCAGCATAAGATAAAACATATTTAAAAAAGTACAAGAAAAAAAATGTTGTGTTTTTTTACAATGTGTGAAATGTTTGTACAATGTTGATCATTACAATTGCAAGCTCACATTAACAATTACTTTACAAGGGGAGTATAACAAGTGGGTACATTATGTACTGTACATGTTTCCAATAACTATGTTTGCCCCATTACAGTGTAATTACAATAGTTGAATGCATACTTCATTACTAGAATGGAACATGTAACAACATTCAGCATGACTACAATCCATAATGTCTAGCAGTTTCACTTCAAGTGCATAATATTGGCATCGTTAGAGTGTAGGAATGATGTCATAATATGTGGTACAATAGCGTTGCCAGATGTCATAGAAATGTGTCTTACAAAGTTCATATACGTCAACAACATGTAAACATGTACCGTCCTTGCATATGCAATCTGTAAACGCTCTAATTGCGAAGGACCAGGGCTCCTCCCAATGCAAATTAAAATGTCAACATCCAAACACAACAGTGCTTTATACAGTACATCGTACTAATGTGGCCTTTTAATGTGGTCATCACTGACACTTGATCTCAATATATTACAAATTGCAATGCAGCCACTTTCCAATTACAAATTGAGCATTCATATTTAATGGACATATAGTGTGACATAATATGCTGGTGGTTTACATTCATGTTCATATATGTTTGTGAATACATTCAGTGTTAACAGTAGGAGATCATGCAAATTAGGTTTTGATAGTAATATTATTGTTATTATTTGATGTATATTTCTCACACCTCATAATTGACAGATGACTTTTAAAGGTGATGTTGATACGATGTGAAGGCAGAATTTCCCTTGTTAGGCATAAACCTCCCATTAGTCACCATGATAGTCTTGTAATGACATGTGTTTATGTATTTACAACACAGTTGCCGGCATGTTTCTCCATGGCAGTAGATTACAAAGAGCCTTATGCTAGACTGTATGTATCGATAATAACTATTAATATAGTGTCCACTGGGCAAGCCCTTATACCACTAATGTAATCTTATGTAGGCAAGCCCAACTCAGGTGTCCTTGGCGGATATAATGTCCTTGACCGAGCCACCCATTTCAGGAAAGCTATACGTTAGTCTTTAAAGGAAGTATTAGATCATAATAATACCGTCAGACTTGGCTTTTACGTCACCAGTCTTGGCATTATTCATGTATCTTTTCCTTTGTTCACTCAGATGTGTCAATTAGCTATCATAGAAACAGATACCTCAGATACCTTAACAGTAAACGTTATTGTACAAACACATTTGGCCTAGCCTATATATGTAATTGTGATATGTATTAATTATTTGTTTTTACTACTATTATGAGATATTCATTTTGTTTTTCTTCTCTTTAGAGGGTACGACACAGTTATTGCTGTAAAAAATGTGATAAACTGCAACTTTTTGACACCCTTTTCAGAGAACACAAAACATGTCTCAGTGTAAAACCACCCATTTTCTTCCATTTAAGTTTCAACATTTTCATCAAGATATTTCAGGTACATTTACAGAATTCCACCTCTCTTTTTTTCCGTGGCCTGTTCAATATTTTTTGAGGTAATTGCCAGTTTAATTTCCAGATGCTCATAAGTTAAAATAAATGCTACAGCATTGTATAACAGCCTACGTCTTCATGGTCTTCATTGGATGCCACGTGGATACGTATACTCCCGGATTGTTAACAGATGAACAGCCCATCTCCACTGACATATTACTTAGTTATTGCTTTGGTGGTTTTCAAGTTTATTGATTTTGTTTCAATCACTTGGGACATAGCATGTGTGTGTGTGTGTGTGTGTGTGTGTGTGTGTGTGTGTGTGTGTGTGTGTGTGTGTGTGTGTGTTGCACACACCTGGACCTGCCTAACCCAAGGAAACCTTGTCGAGGTCCAGGGTCTCTGCATGCTACAGCAGGCGCTCGCCCTGCGAACCATCCGTCCTGCATCGTCATAGGGAGGTCTCCACGCAAGAGCCGTTTCTGTGGAAGGACCGGTGGTTGTGGCAGTTCTCGCTGCAGTGGACTATGAGCACGGGGAAGCAGAGGGCGTCCTGGTAGTCGGGGGGGTCCTCGTCGTCGGTGGTGAGGCGCTCGGACAGGCAGCGGGTGTTCTCGCTGGGGCTCTCCTGGTCGTCCAGGCTGCCGCTCCTCCAGAAGCAGCTGCGCTGGGAGCCGTAGCGCCGCGACAAGGAGAATCGGCTGCCGCTGAAGGGTATGCGGGAGCTGGCGCCGGTGCAGATGCTCAGGGCACTCCTGGAGAAGACCGAGGAGCAGCTGATGGCTCTGTGGCAGCGCTCGCAGTTCTGCCTGTAGCCGCTGAAGCCGGTGGGACACTGGGCCAGGTCCATGAGGCCGGCCTCCGAGTAGCTGGGCACCAGCTGTTGGTTGGAGCGGATGTGCCACTCCAGCTCGGTGCTGTCGATGGTGTTGACGCGGGGGATGCGGCGGGCGTAGGGCCGGTCGTCGCTCGGCGTCACGGGGTAGTCGGGGCCGAAGAGCTTCTCCACGCGGTAGTGGACGTAGGCGGTGCGGTACTCCGTGAAGACCCGCAGTGGCCAGGAGAAGGTGAGGAAGGAGGTCAGCCAGAAGACATAGTGGGACAGGTACCACGGGTGGTGGTCGGGGTCGGCGAGCACCAGCACGTACTCCTTCAGGTCGATGTTCTTCAGGTGCATGCCCTCGCGGGCCTCCATGTAGTCGTCCAGGCCCTCGTTGTCGGTGAAGAACCTCGCCCGCTGGGTGAGGTAGGAGTTCTCGGACTCGACGTTGGCGAAGCTAAAGCACTTGGTGAACCGCAGCTTGGTGAGGGCCGCTTTCTCCAGGCTCAGCAGCTGCTTGGAGACGTCCTTCACCCCGCAGTGGCTGTAGTCGAACTCGGCCTCCGCCACGTGGGTGTTGACGCGCTCGTGGTAGACCTGGGTGCTGGTGTAGGCGTCCCCGTTGCGGTACCGGGTCACCTGCCGGGTCCGTCGCACGTAGTGGTAGCTGATGGCCTTCCACCAGATGCAGGGCTTGGCCTGCTGCATCCTCTGGATGCGCTCGTAGATGCCCTCCACGTCCACCTTGTGCTGCAGCTCGTTCGTGATGTGACAGTGCCAGCACTCCACCAGGTAGACCACGTAGAGCATCCCCAGCAGGGCCAGCGGGATGTAAATGTAACCGTCGGAGCAGGGGCTGTCGTGGTACATCATGGACTTCCCTTTGAAGGCACTGTCAAAAGTGAGGCGGGTCACCTTGGTCACATGACACCACACCATGGCTCCCATGCAGCCGTACATGAGGACGGAGAGCAGCAGGCACTTCCAGAAGCTCTCTCGGCAGAGCGATTTGCTCAGCGACTGCTTCAGGGGCCTTTGCTGTTGATTGGAAAAACACACACTTTTATATTTACATTTTTTAATATATTTAATGGAAGTTGAAAATAACTTTATTTGTCTTTATCTGCAATTGGTCACACATCTGCAATTGGTCACACATAACTATACAAAATACAGAGACTATGGGAATTATGGGATACTGTACAGTATTCCTTCTAAACGTCAAATACGGGGAATTGGGAAATTGAGTGTTGACTTGCTGGCAGTTTTCCTGCATCTCTCTGACTGCTCTCTGCTTTGTGGTGGATCAGTGCTAGTGATTTGTGAAGTAATGGCAGGTAGGCTAGGGACCAACGGTCTCTTCTAAAGATGTCTAAAGATGAAGGTAGATCACCTTATTGTCAGTGTCTTGCAGGTGAAGGAAACAGCGTATTACAGGAAATACGGAGGATTAAAATTA
>OMNR01018304.1:1265-15339 GCA_900303205.1 Mora moro
GTGGAAATTCACCATTTTTATCTCAAAATGGGTAATTCACATGGATCGTGTAGATCAGCTGTGTGTGTGTGTGTGTGTGTGTGTGTGTGTGTGTGAGGTTCATAGGGATTTGCGTATTTGTAAATGGGTCTGAATATCGCTGACAGGCGTGTGTCACTTGGGCACCTAGAGAAATGTATCCGGTTGAGTTTAAGGGCACTGCATACAGACTTTCTTAGTTTTCAGGGGGAAAAAACACTTCTTTTTGGGTCTTCCCCAGTTTGCACCCCCTGTAATGGATGTTTCATCACATCATAATATAATTCCCGTTATTTATTGTCCGTCATCCACAAAGTGTCCAGGATTTCTTTTTGTTGCAGCACTCAGGGTGGCAACTCTGCCTCCTTGGTGTCAGATTTTATTTCTGGAGTCCCTTCATTGGACCAGAAATAACCCTGCCACATACGCAGTAGAACACCAATCACCCTGACAGCTCCACATGTTAGCTTATTGGCACACGAAGAGGAACCTGGATGACCATGACACCCATCATCACAGAGGTCAACGTCTGTGAGGTCAATGTATTTTATATTTAATTTTTCAATTCAATATTCAGGTCCCAAAAGTTTTCACACAGGACCACGTGAGCACTATCCAATGTTCGAACATGCTCAAAGACATGCTCAAACAGAAAGGGAATCCTTGAGCTGTGTGGCCTTTAGTTTACCCCGGCTGTCAAGGCTCTCTTTTACGATACATTATCATTCATTCTCTCACAACGGTCTCTCACAGAGTTGTTGATGTAGCCGGCTCGTTCAGCTGTGTGGTGTGTGTGACTTGTTCCGTTGCTGTATGTGTGAGAGATGAATGGTTGTGGATCAGGCAGTATTAATGGACCAATAGATATTCTGGTCAAGGTGAATACTGCCCGGCAGCTGCAGTAAATTTAACAGCCACATACTGTACGCATTATGTAGTTATGTAGTTAGTCCAGTTTTTTGCAAAACCTTGCCAAAAAAATGATACAATTAAAAAATAACAAAATAATAAGATAATGATTTAATACTAATATTGTTTATTCATTATTCATAATTGGATACCAAAGGTTGATTTAAAATGAATGCTCGTCTTTTGCTCCTTTTGCTCCTGAAACCAATAATTAACAGCAATACCATATGTCTCTTACTTGATTATGATATCACTGCTTAGATGTCTAGGAATATTTATAGGTCACCATCATAGGACTGCTGGCCTGATGAAGTAGTCGTAATCTAGAGTTTCTGAGTGTATAATTATCATCCTCCTCGTAAGTCCTCCAAATGTGACTCTCGTGAGTTGGATAATGTCTGTGCCCAGCAACAGCCTAGCTCTGGTCAGCCCATATAGCTGAAAGTCACTGCTATGGGCCTGGGATATTTACAAGCCTGTTCTCAACACTTTACAACACATTGTCTCATAAGAAAAAAATAAAATATACAATTACTGAAATGGAAAAAATATTATATTTCAGGCAATTTTCAATTTTTTTTCTGTTGTTAGATTTATGGACATGCCATTTCTAATTAAGACGTTTATTGATACTAATGTGATTGTCTCTTGTCCTGCAGGACATCACAGCCTTCAAGAGTTTTCTGAACAGACGACACCTGAGACGCACCATGTCTTAGAAAAACCATCAGCTGCTTCACACACTAAGCCACCAACCCTGGCTGCTGCGTGTTTATACCCCACTGGAAGATTCGCATGGACTTTTTAGACCTGTGTGCAAGCATTGCATTGCATTTGCATGAATGAGTTAGCGACGAACCAGGGGATCGTGAGCTGTGAGTTAGCATCATGAATTCAGTGGAGAAGCGGCACTCAAGTCGGCGGAGCAGCGGCCACCGCAAGCACAGCGACGGTGGCTACAGCGACACGTCGAGCGGCGGGTCATTTCCGGACGAGACGGACCGCGAGGTCAGTAATCTGACGGACCGCGCGTTCAGGAGTCTGTGCATCGGAGATGAGGCCGTCTACAATGACTCGGACCTCTCCGCCTCCTCTCCGTCCGCGCAGACGGAAAGACAGCAGGCCTTCTGCCAGAGTGGCCAGGACTGGAACAGGGAGGAGATGAAGAGAGCGGCCCAGGAGAGCTACGGCCTCCAGCTGCAGCAGTATGGGCAGGGATGGGCGCATGGAGCCGAGACCCAGGGGGATCCACATTGGGTGGGAAACGTGGACGGGCGGACAGGGGGCCGGGTGTCTGCCACATTCCAGCATGCCTTCATGGATGGGTCACTTCACCAGAGATCTCTGAACAAAGAGCCTCTGTCTCTCCTTAGTAACGGAGCTACGGAGTTCGGGACACAGGAGCGCAGGAGTCGGTCCAGAGTCTCCTCTCTTATCAAGGCTTTTAACTCTGACGGCTGCAGGGATGGAGCGGGGCTGGACAGCAAACTCAAGGAGTGGAATAACGAGGCAAACTGGGACAAGTCGGCTCTAATGAGCATCCAGAGGGAACTTTCAGAGTTTTCTACGGCCTACGGCCAAAACTTAAACAGCGGCCCCTTTTCTCCTACTGGCCCGTTTTCATCGCAAGAGAGCTTCTACTCATCCCAGGTAGCCACTGCTCATATGAACTCTTGTTCATCCTCTTCTTTCATGAGGTCCTCCCACAGTCAGCACAGCATGTCCTCACTGTATAGCTCTAGCTCCAACGTCTTTATCCACAGTGAGTACAGCCCGTTCCGGGTGTGGCAGGCGCATGACCGGTTTCCCTTCCGGCGTGGAGACGTCTCGGGGTATATGCGCGGCTCGGATTTCCAAAAGTGGTACGAGACACCTATGTACAAGGAGCTATCTCTAGGACCGGAAACAGACTGTGTGCCCATGCATGAACAGTGGGGCGCTGAACTGCCCCCGAGAAAACCCCTCGAGTATATGACGCTTCCCCCTGCGCCACGCTCCAGCTCAACTTCCACAGTGCTGCATAAAGCATCCGCCGTCCAGAAGCGCTGTGAGTCAGAGTTGGCCGAATTCCATAATGTGAGGAAAAGGACTCAGAGCCTTGGAACCAACAAGCTCCCATCGCATCGGCCGTCGACCGTCTCTCCCACCAATGAGATGTCGCGGCGGGGACAGGACACCACTCTGAACTCCATCACCGACCTCCAGCAGAAGTTCAAAATTATGACCTCCGAGCACAGCATCACAGCGGAGATGATGGGGAATCCGCATGGAGTACACCACAGACATGATAGTTTCACGAACAGCAGCACTGCCACCATAATGGCGGGGGAACAGGTTGTCAGCAGTAACACATGCACCACTCCCTTTAACATGAGCCATTTGCATACACCAGGTAGCTACTCGCACCAAGATGTGAGGACATCAGAGGTTCATCAATCTGCCCTTTCACCTCCCGCTATGGAACACGCCCCGGTGCGGGCCGAGAGCCGTGGAGCAACACCCGACATCAGAATGTCCAGCTACAAAGCAAGAGCTACAAGCCTCCTCTTCAACCTGAAAGACAACAGAAAGAGAGTGAAGAGCACCTACAGCCCCCCTAAATTCAAAGGTCTGGAGAACTTTGACAATAGAAACAAGCAGGTTATTAGGAACGACGGCATTGAGCCCAGAGACACGGTGATAAACATACCCGAGTTCCAGGATTCAGACCTCCAGGTTCCCCAGGTGGTGGTGCAGCAGGGACCCAGTGTGGACCCACATACCACCACACATCATCCTTTAACAGGTTATCATAGTCCAGGGGTAACAGCATTCAACAGAGTCCAACATAATGACTACATCTCTGGTGATTACCTGGCACCTCCCACGCAAAGTGAGATGTTTCTTCACACTGGCTTCAATAGTTACTCTCAGGACAAGTACACAAGCAGTCCGCTCTCTCAGGGACATAATCAGCACCAAGAAGATGTCTCATTGTTTGCTAACAATATGCATGCAAACAATATGAGTAAGACCGGAACTTTAGTAGGCCACGCATACAGACAGGAAAATGCCAATACATTATGTATCTCTAATACGGTAAACATGGCCACCTCACCCCAACCGGAAACTATTTTCTCAGCAACAGACGTGCCTAGATTACATGTTGATTATACCAATCAAACAGCATATCAAATGAATATGGCAACTGCTAAGCAGTATTTCAATGATTCAGTGAGGGGTGAGATGATTCATGTCGATAGATATGAGCAAGTGAAAGACAACAAATACGCTTCCACTGACCTGTCCTCACATGACAGCTGGACACACCACTGTCGAGACAAAGAGACCCCCTGCATGAATGACAAACCAAACCCTCAATGGCAACGAGAAGCCCCTCTCTTGACAGAAAAAGACCCAAATGCACAATTTTACCAAAGAATGGATATGTTGACAAATATGTCACCACCACAGAAATATGGATCAGGGAAAGATTGGAATTCGAGGAGCACTAAAGTGCAAGACAACCTGGAGTTTGATGAGAGCAAAGCTGAAGGCTTCCCTGTTTTTCCAGAAAATGATGTCTTTCATACTCCTTATCACACATCGGTCAACCCTAACTTTTCAAACCAGCCAAACCAAGTGCAGCAATATTCTGCATGTAGTACACAGTCTGTAGCTGGAGGTACTGCAGCCAATGAAAAACAGCTCCCTAGAACATTACAGGAATATGGACTTCACAATCAGCAACATGGAATTAAGGAAAACCAATCAACTCAGAAATACCCTCAAATAAGGAGTACAGAACAAGAACATGTGAAGCAAAGGTCATATGGTCATGATGGCCATGACAACTACACACAGGAATCTACTCAGATACAACAGGATGTTCAAGTGCTCAAGGAAGACAACAAACTTAGAGATCAACAAGATGGCGTAAAACAACAGTCTGAGCTCAATTTTAAGGAAAAAACATTAAGAGCTGACAAAATGCAGTGTAATGCCAACACACCTTTTTTGACAAATCATGGGCAAGATAAACAATATGTTAATGTCAAAGAAAAACTTGTGCCAGACGGGAAAATAAATGAGAAACGGCAAATTCAAACAGAGTTATCTACAGGACTAGAATGGGCTCAAACATTGCAGACAAAATTAGAATGTGTCAGAGCAGGGTTGATGCAGGAGACGGTGACATGCGGAGCCACAGAAGAACAAAAACAGCCGACTACAGAAATAATATTGGTAGGGGGTCAGCCACATGTAGAGCAAACCATAATGGACAAGTTAAAAGCTGTGCAAAGTAAAGATGTACACATCAAAGAGGAAGAGGGCAAGCAGGTCAGAGCACAACAAGCAGAAGAAGACCAGGGAATAATATCTCAACATAACAAAGATGAACGTACAATGGTGGAGCTGAAAGAGAGGTCAATGGCCAGGGAAGCTGAAGTCGAGGTAGCCCCAAAAGAATGTATTGAAACAATAGGAATCATCCCCGATGAAAAAGCAAAGGGAGAGGTGCTAGCTTGGCCAGAACTGGGAGCAGAACAAGCTAAAGAAGGGCAGAAACAAGCAGAACAAATCCCAGCAGGAGTTATCAAAATGAAACAGTCAGAACAAGTTCAAATAGACACCGGGGTCCCAGTTGAGCATATAAAAGCACAGCTTAGCAAAACAGGAATGGAAAAAGCGAAGCTGCCTAAAATGGAAGAAACAAAAGCTGTCCACATTAAAGTTGAGGATGACATGAAAGAAAAGGGCAAAGATGAGCTACTTAGAGCAGAAAAGATCAATGCTGAGCCATCTAAAGTGGAAAAGGTCAATGATCCGTTTAGAACAAAACAGGCGCAGGCAAAAAAGGCCAACGTGAATAGAGAGGAGAAGGCCAAAGAAGAAATTAATGAAGTAGTGACAGCAAGAGATCAGCAGACCAGTGCAGAGCAAGCCCAAGCGGTGAAACCAGAAAAATGCCCAACAGCTCCGGCTAGGACAGAACACGCAAAAATAGAACATGCCAAAGCAAAACGAGAACAGGCAAAAGCAATATCTCAGAAAAGAATGGAGCATTCAGTGGAATCACTATTAACAAGAAAGGCAGAAAAGGAGAAGCTGAAACAAGAACCAGACAGAGTGGAGAAGGTCAAAACGGAATTAGCCAAAGCCAAAGCTGAACTCGCCAAAATAAAGGAGAAAATGAGAGCGGATCAAAAAGAGAAAGACGGCAATAAAAGTGTCTCTAAGGCGGTCGACAAAAATGTTCTCCAGAAGGAAAAACAGCCACTGCCATGTCAACAGGCAGAGGAGACACCTGTCGGAGTCGCAGTCAATGAGTATGAGCGTGTGAGAGAGAAATACGGCTTCAGTAAAACAGCTTTAACCGATAGAAAACCGCCCAGTGCCAACGACGTCACCTCCCCGAGCCAGGACATAAAAAGATCACCACTGCATAGTGCTAAAGGTGAAGAGGCGTCAGATAACAGCAAACCCAGGGATGAAGAGCATTCCCAAAGTAAAGCTGCCATAAAGGACGAGGAGAAGAAGCCAAGCGTTAAAGAAGAGGAACTCAGAGAGAACCAATATGTTTACAGTGAATCCTCCAAAGAGTTTAAATTATCAAACTCAAATGATTCTTCTTCTTCTTCACTTGTAACTAAACAAACAGACAGTGAAATACGTATTGATAACAACACTAAGGACAAGGTGATGAACGCCAAACCAGAGCCTGTGAGGGCCAATATAGATGGTTCCCAGTCGGTAGTATCCAACATGAATCCAACTAAATCTCTCACACATGAAAGAAAACAAAATCCAAATAAAGATACACATTCAACACCTTCAAGGACATTGACCCATAAAGAAAGGACCCAGACCAAGCAGGAAATACTGACATCTAAAATAAAAGCCTATGCTGAAAAAGAGATTTCAGCGATAAAGGAAAAGCACTTTGCAAGTGGAAAAAGTGTACAGCAGAGGCTGCCATCGCAAGAGGTCACTAAGGCACTGGACAAAAATATCCCCAATAGCATTGGACCAAGGGATCAGCAAGTTATAGTACACGTGAAAACCTCTATCCCTAACCGTGTAGCTACACCACCTGCAATGTCCTCCAATGCCACCACGTCGCTACTGAATAGCCAGGTACAAAAACCAAAACCCTTAAAAAGTGTTAAAGAAACAAAAAATAACGTTAACAGAAATGAAGAATTAAAACAGAGAGAGAAGAAATCTGGAACAAAAGCAACATCTCAAATCAAGGAGCAGAATCCTATCAGCCCCGTAATAGATGAAGTGATGAAAGCAAATTGTATCCGTCAAGCTGCAGAGGACATCAAAGCACCGCAGAAGACCAAAGCAGATCCGCCACCATCGAAGACAGACGAACGTTCCCAACATGAGACTCGTCAAATCTCAGATGTAGTGACGGGGGAAACACAGAAACATCCCGAAGAAGCACCTTCAATAAGACTTGTGTTCGGTCAGAACGAGGCCCCCGCAGCAGCCGACGACGATAGCTTGCAGATCATGGGAATAATGGTTTCTGTTAGAGCGAGAGCTGAAACAGTGAGCATTAATGATGAAGATGGAGGTGCTAAAAAGGAAGCCCCAGAGAAAGCAAAAATTGATTCTAAGACTAATGATAACATTAAACTGTCTGCCAACTTGGGTCTTGAAGCGACAAAAGAAAATACTGCACCATATATTTCTAATTGTAGAGCAGAGGAGAAAAAAGTATTTGTACTCGCATCCCCACCCATGGTCGGAATTGAGCCCACTAAAGTTGGTTCAAATAACCACCTTGAAAATGAACCAAAAGAATCAACAGATCGTCTGGAAAACAAGACGGCTGACCTCACTGATAAAAGGCTGACTACACAAAAAGAAGGTTCTGTGATGAGAAAAACATCTCACAGTCACGCTGTCCATCAAGAAGACCCTGTGGCTGATAGAGAGGATTCCTCTACGGTAATGAAACCTGCTCCAAATAAACCAGGGAAAACTCAACCCATCCTCTTCAAGCAGGGGAAAATAACTGAAAAGGCAAAGATCTACACAAATAAAAATAAAAATTGCAATGAAGCAAAGAGCAACATCAAAGCTAATGTTGAAGTGGGCAATGATCCCTCTCTGGCAAAAGCAATGGAAACAGAATTAAACTCCCAAATGTCTTCCTTGAAAAGTGACATCAAGAGTTCCAAAATGCAGAACCACCCACCATCAGAGAAATACCAAATGGCAGATCATGTCACTTCAACTAAAACCGACCATGCACAAGATGGAGGAAGTGTGCCCCTCCTGGTAGACAAGAGAACACACCCATCAGTACCAGAAGTAGATCCACAGAACAAAAACAGCACCTCTCCCGGTTTAAAAGGACATGAAAATGTACATATATCTATAGGTAAGCAAGGTGCAAGGACATGTAGTGGAGAGAAAAGTGAAGATGAGGGAAATGTGCACATAGGCTGTATTGCTATCCGAGTTGTGCCAGGGGTAATTGGCCAAGACAACCAAGAGGAAGCAGTCAATGAACTAGTTGCATTACAAAGTCTTGCTGAAACAATGAACACAGAAAGAGACAAGGACAGAGCCGTACCCTTAACACCAGCAATCAAACCGTTAAATCAAATGCCACATGATGCCTTTTCCTCAAACTCCAGTAAGCAGAGCAGCAAAATTACTGACAGCAGTGAAACAACACGAGATGAAAATGAAACACATCAACCATCCAACATAGCTGAAGCCACAGCAGGTGATGCAAACAATACAAAGATTCAGGCAACAGAGGAAGAGTATTTCCAGTTTCAGGGGGTAACAGAAATAAACCAGGAACAAAATAATGCTAGGCTACATGGTGCAGGTATGCAGAGTTTGCCAAAGGAACATACAGAAGAACTAGGTGTACTGAGAACGTCAAGTTTACATTCAGACAATGTTTCTGTGAACACAGAACTGTCCTGACAACAGAAAGCAAAGCAAGTGACAAATGAAGACAAGATTTTAGACAATGTCAGAAAGACCGCTATGGAATCCGATTCAGAAATTTCTGAAAATATGAGTACAAGTGATAAAAGTGAGCAAGTTTCAAAGAACAGCCGTATGTTTGCAGAGAGACAGAGTCAAAGGGTAACTATAGAGACGGGGGAGGACATTCAGATTTCAAAACAAGCCACTCAGAATACGTTTCATGCATCAGGGAAGGAAATGCAGAGTGTTAGGGATTCTTATACGACAAGGAATAGTGCAGTTGGTGCGTCAAAGGAACAGCCTAATTACAAACAAGAAGCCAAATCCAAACCTAGGGTCTCCACAGTACCGGAGATATCGGCTATTGCGGACTACGCCAGATTGAAAGTGATTGCTGCAGACAACGGGCCAGACACAATACAGGAATTCCCTCCAAACAAAAAGGAAGGCTTTTTCCCAATGATACAGTCTCGCCACAGCAGGCGCCCAGTCTTCACTGCAGAGACACCGGAGCGACAGACAGTGAGTAAGACGACTGTGTCGAAAGAGCCAGAGCCAAGCCACAAAATTAACAAGGAGCCCAGATGCTTAGTGTTTTCAACTATGGAACAAGACCACAAAAGGACCGGAATGTTTAAACTGAGAGAAAAAGAAAATGTGCTTTCAGATGTCAAAACAAAAGAAGACAAGGCACACGCTGAAAAAATGCATACACACGATCCCACGGTGACCTCCCAGGCGATACCAGCAGACTTCACGTATTTGTCACAGGACACAGCCACAGCTGCAGGACCAACGGTGATTTCCTCCGCCAATATCAACCGAGCAAACGCATCTTTTTCACAATGCCCAGATCAGCCCAACAACTCCACGACGACCGAAAGAGCCGAAGGAGGTGAAGTCTTTACCAAACAAAGGGCAGTGCCACAGAAGGATAACAATTCACATCAACAAGCCGTGTTTGGGAAAATGTTCAACAGAGAGCAGAACAGAGGTGAAAGAAGCAACGCAATCGCGAACGGGGCACAATTCAAAGAGAACGAGGATGAAATGGCGGCCAAGCAGAGACAGGAAAACACAATAATTCAGCAGATTAATGAGGAGAGGAGAGCTACTCTGGAAAGTCAGAAAAGAGAAGAGAGGAGGGCGAGAGAGAGGGAGGCCAGAGCTGCTAGGACTGAGGAGGAAAGGAGGGCAAAACAGAGAGAAGCAGAAAAAATAGCAGAGGAAGAAAGAACAGCGCGGTTACTCCAAGAGAAGGCCGCTCAAGAAGAAGAAGAGAGAGAGAAGAGGGAAAAGGAGATGGGGGAGAAGAGAGCGGCCGAAGAGGAGAGGAGGAGGAAAGGGAGAGAAGAAGAACAGAGGAAAAAGGAGACCGAAGAGAGGATCGCTGCACAGATCCAAGAGGAGATGAGGAGGGCGAAACAGAGGGAGGAGGAAAGGCGTGCGCGGGAGGAAGAGGCGCGTGTAGCAAAAGAGGTGGAGGACAAGAGGAGGGACAAGCGGAGAGAGGAGGACAGGAGGGTTGCTCAGATACAGCAGGAGAGGAGAGCAGCTCAGGTTGAGGAGGAGAGGAGAGAGAGGGAGGAGCAAGAAGAAAAGGCCCGGGGAGAGGAAGAGAGGAGGAGGGCAAAACACAGAGCGATAGAACAGAGGATAAAAGAACACGAAGAAAAGAGAGCTGCAGAGCTGCAGGAGGAAAGAACGAAAACAAAGCAAGAAGAGGCTCCCAGGCACGAGGGAAGACCAGGTGAAAGCCGGGAGGAAGAAAAGTTGCCTGCTCCAATTGAGGCAGACCAACCTCTGCATAAGGTGGAGCATGAGGAACAACCTTCGCAACAGGTGGAGATTGAAGGAGAACAACCTCCTCAAAAGGTGGAGCAGAGAAAACCTGCTCTGATGATGGATGCTCTGCAGTACTACGCAATCACCTCATCAGCGACCTCCAAGGAAAAACATCCACGCTCCCCTGTATCCCCCCAGACAAGAGTGGAGCCCACCAAGCAGGAGTCAACTCTGGATGACTCTCTCAGAAGGCCTCATGCCGCACCCTCCCCAGCTCCAGTTCCCCCCCGCTCCACCACCTCGTCCCCCGCCCCGGGACCCAAGCCCACGATGTTCAGGGTGAAGGATAACACCTTCAGAGTCTCCTCTCTGACCAAATCGGTCAAGCCACGCCTGCACAAGAGCTTCGGCGAGGACTTCAGGGTGGGCTCCCCGCAGGGTGACCGGAGGGGATCGGACAGAGCAGAGGAGGATCAGGACAGAGCGAGACGTAGCGCTGGAACGCCCATCCATCAAGACCCCGTCACTAGGTCTAACAGAGTTCCAAGTGTGAAGGAGTCCCCTCCTCCACAGCCACAGCCACCATCGTTCGTCCCAGAGCCCCCGGCAGCTCGTGCAGATTACCGGCCCTACTCCAGGAGGAGCATGGCCCTGGACGAGGAGGACTCTCGCTCCTGCATCAGCAACATGTCCGAAGACGTGGAGAGCTTCACCACCAGTGCGGGGGACCTGGCGGAATTCCGGGGCTTCGGCGACTACGACAGGCCAGAGTCGGCGTGTAGCTTCAGCAGCGACGTGTCCCGTGCCCTGGGGAAGCCTCCGTCCGTGCCCCCCAAGAGCGACAAGGCTCTGAAGCGGGCGCAAAGGCTCACCACACGGAGGATAAAGAAGGAGTCGACGAAAACGTCAGAGGAGGGCCCAGATCCAGTGGAGACCCCCCTGCACGCAGCCTCCAGCAGTTCCTCCTCCAGCGCGAGTGAGCACCGGTCCTCATACCGCCATGCCCGGGCATCTCCTCACTTCTCTGCTCCTTTCTCTCTCACCCACGCCCCAGCATCAGCCGCTAGCGCGCCCTCCTCCCGCACCGAGACACCCTCCGCTTATCGCTATTCTCATGCCTCCCCGCATGCCATTGGCTCTGTCACCTCCCCTCACGCCACTGGCTCTGTCACCTCCCCTCACGCCACTGGCTCTGTCACCTCCCCTCACGCCACTGGCTCTGTCGCCTCCCCTCACGCTACCGCTCCTATCTCTCTCCCTGTCACCTCCCCGCATGTCACCGGCCTTGCGTCTCTACCCGCCACCTCCCCTCACCACGTTCCTCTCGCCTCTCTCCCAGTTGCCCCTAAAACCATAGCTAGTACTCCGTCTTCCCCTGTTCTCCGCAGGCGCGCCAACCCTACGGGCCCAGTGAAGCAGTACCACGTGGAGCCCGGCTACGCCCAGTCCTACCCGCTCACGCAGCCCAAGGTGCTCCAGGACCCCGGGTCCGGTCAGTACTATGTAGTGGACATGCCCGTTCAGGTCAAGACCAAGACCTTCTTTGACCCCGAGACCGGCAAGTACGTCCAGCTGAATGTGCGTCAGTCGGCCCAGGGTGGCTTCCAACCTCAGCCCCAGCACGCAGGCTATCCGCAGTCTCGGGTCCCCCAGCCCCAACTGCATGTCCAGTCACCACCGCAGGTCTACCCCCAGGTAGCCACCCCTGGGAAATCCTTTGTGGTGTACCCGGGTTATCCCCCAGGTCCACAGTCCATGCCCGTGTCCACGTTGCCACCCCAGAGGTCATATTCGGGAATGTCCATCCCTGACACTCTCCCTCAACTGCCACAGTCTGTCAGGGAGAGTCAGAACTATGGCCGTCATGGTTACAGCTCGGAGGAAACTCCTTATATGGACACGGCCTATAAGACGGACACAATATACAACACAAACAAAGTCAACCATCGCACTGATGCTCCATATGAGAAGTATCCAGAGGGCGACACAAACAGCCAACTCCAAGGGGGCTCCTGTGAGAATGATACTTCGGCCCAGTCCAGCCAACAGCAACGTGATATCATAACGATGAGTGAACTGGAGGACTTTATGGATGTGTCAGATTGGTGAGGAGAGGAGAAAAAAAATGTATGGATTGGGGATTAAAATATAAAATATATAAAGTATTTTTCACATAGGTTAGTGTACACAGCACCTTTGCCGTAGCTGAACAAATACAGATATATGCTAAAATATTTAAAGTAAGAGTATGTATTTTGAATATCTATTTTATTACGTCATATGGTTTTATATGTGACATCCGTAGTTGCAAAGGGCCTCTTTGATCGTTTCTCTTTTACTTTGAATGAAAGGTCCCGTAAACTGTCGTACCGCTACTGTTATACAGTTTTGAAGGCTAAAGTGTATAAATTGTATTACAGAAATGTTTACCATTCCATTTGATTTCTTTTTTTTTTTCCTTTTTTTTCTCGTGTTTGTGTTCAAATGTGAGACACTCAGCGTTTCTCTCGTGTCTATGAGCGGTAGGTCGTCGCCACTGACAACGACAACAGCAGACGATCGGTGTGTAGTGCGCAGTGTTCACTCAAGAGTGTAGACACGGGGACGGTGCTCGCAAATACGCTGACTGTTACTTTAATTATCTGCTCCTGTTCGCACATCGTGCACCGCCACGTCATGTTTAGATGCGTGTTCTGTGGCACACCTTGCGTGTGCCACCACAACAGAGCTGCAGATGCATCACATCATTCGTTGTTGTTTTTTTTTCAGCCATTAATGACACAGCCACGAGGGGAGGTAATCGACGCTGATTTTAGGTTTTCATTTTCACAAATATTATTGTCTGTTTCTAAAGTGGGAGACGCGTGAGAAGCTTCTGCCGTGCTGTGAAACAGTGCAGTTTGACGTTTGTAGGCAATACAATTAAGGCCCACTTTTCTGCAAATGTATGTGCACCTTAAAAATAAAGGTTATTTAAAAAAGTGTAAATGATTGTTTTTTGTGCATTATTATTATTATTATTATTATTATTATTATTATTATTATTATTATTATTATTATTTTATTATTGTTGTTCTCTTAGTGTATCCCTTTATCTATAACATACAGCAAAGATGTTTGAAGATAGTTGTAATAACGTTTTTACTGCCAAGCATATTCTCTGACTTGAGTGTGTGTGTGTGGGTGGGTGTGTGTGTGTGTGTGTGTGTGTGTGTGTGTGTGTGTGTGTGTGTGTGCACATGCGCGCACGCGCGTGTGCCCTGCTGTTAGAACTAATCCAAATGAAATTAACATCTAGGGCCCCTCCGAGATCCACGGCTAGATCTGATGAAACTTCCAGAGCTTTCTCTTAATTTCCTCTGCTTCACGAGCGCGGATCAAAAGCCCACGTCTGTCATTGTGAATTACTTCAACGCTC
>OMNR01018351.1:1848-25293 GCA_900303205.1 Mora moro
AATAATGGCACCCAGAAAGGAACAAACACTGACAACTGACACTGACAACGTCTGAAAGTAATAAAAAAAAAATGCTGAAGCATTCATTTAATAAACCGAAGCCTGAAATGGTAAATATATGGGCTTGTTGTCCTTTTGTCACGTTGTTATAATTTAAACCACAGGGACATCTGAGTGTGTTTAGTACATAGATGGATATTTCAGATCTTTTTTGAAGATTATGAAATATGCAGCTGAATGGCAGAGCTTGTCTTCAAACATCAAACAGCGCTCTTTCCATTCGTGTGACATTACAAAAAAAGAGGTACATCGGGAACAGATATGACGCACATATACTGTATGTGTGGGTTCTTAGATATTCATGTCACTTGAACAAACCATGATTATTGTGCTATTGTTGTCAGCTAGCACACTGGCGTGACCATATTTAATCTGGGTTTTGATCCCGTGTGACTAGCAGCCTATTGATACAGGACATTGTTGCTCATATAGTCTTGCCTCATTTCTTATCATGTTTCGTGGTTGGTTTCACGTTCCAAGTGTTCTGTGTTTTAAAATGCGTCGTCGACACATGGATGTGTTAACATTAAATTAATAAATCAACTGTTGAAAAAGTTGCTGAAATAAAAGGAGTGTGGATTATATTATGCTGTGTTCACATGATGACATAATACAGCAGAGATTACCCCCCACCAAACGATTCAGACAAACTATTGAGTGATCAGACTTATATATCATATTGTGATCTGTTTAATAGTGAATAATGAATCATAAAGTCAACATTTAAAAATAATCATCATTGATCAGTTGTTTCTATATTGGGAGGTAACAGTCCCCACCCCTGACTACTAAATACAAACAAAGAAGTGATACTATTTTTTCCAAGGATACTTGGTTAGGACATGCTATGTCCAAACATGTTGATGCACATCTGATCCAAAATCTAAAGTTTATCTGAGGTTTTTATAGCTGTCACATGTCATTTCTATAACAATAATTTGTATAATTGTAGAATTTTGTATTTACGCTCAAAATTATTTGTGACAGTGGTTCTAGTGACTGTGGCTCATCTAGAACCAATCCTACAGTTCCTAAAGGAGAACCATGCAACATCTCCATCAGTGTTGGGTCCATGATGCAATATTGAGGGAAGAAGAACTAAAACTAATTTCATGACCACCATTTAAATTCAGATTGGATTGAATCCTGTGAACTGAAATGATCTGTAAGCTGGTCATGGCAAAGGTCCTACTGATGGAGTTGGAGACACCACAAGATAATTGCAGATTCACAGGTGGCCAGAGGTATAGATATTCTGACAGCTAAAGCCCTGTATGACATACTCCTACTTTCCAAAGTGAAACTATTCTATATGTGGGAAGAACAGATTGTTAGAGTACACTCTGAACGACCCACCATCAGAGGTACGCTTGTTATTGGGACACACCGGTTTTAAGTACTATAATCTATTATTAAGAAGTGATTTGCTTCTGTAGGGAAACTGTCTGTCATTGATTCCAGCCATCTACAGCAAACATCACAACACAAGTGCAGCCTGGAAGAGACATAAGAACAGCTGATCAAACAGCCCCAGATGATGAGTCATCTGGGAAAAGCAAATACACCCCATGCTCTGGATATGAAGGGACTGTCCCTGATGTCCCTGAACCTTGTTGGGAAGTGGTGTGTTGTCACATACAATATGACAACAAGGCATACCCTGCTATGGAGTAGTATAGGGTTAAGCTTCTCTGCAAAGAAAAACTACAAATAGAGAAAGAGAAATCTGAAATAGCTTAATTTGGACATTTCTACAATGGCTGCTGTTGAAGATGTTAGCATCAATGCTGCTATCAAAATAGTTTGATCTGATCTAAAGTGTATTACTCCAATGGAAGATGAACTAAGAAATGCCTTGAAGACTTTTTCGAAGGAAAATTCACATCATGGGTGTTGCGGAATCTGATTGGGTGTTATGGAATCTGATTGGGTGTTATGGAATCTGATTGGTTGAAACTGATTCAATCAGGTGCAAAGTAGGCTTGACCAACTACCCCTCTACACCACAGTTCTAGAACAATAACAACTGGTTGCGTGTTGCTTTTAGTATTATTATTCTAGAATTACCAAGATGGCTTGGAATGTGCTTTTGAAACTTGTGCTTTTGAGATTGCATGATTGAAACCGTTCTGTACAGTATATATACCTGGTCAGTGCTTTGGTTTCTAGCATATGGAAGCTTTGGAAGAATGGTTTATTGGTCTCAGAGGGAATTACGAGGGTTATTTTTTGACCTAATAAAATGTAAGGTGGTGTCAACATGTGTCAGCTTGTGTTGTAATGTATGTGTTTATACGAGTGTGTACACAGATCCAAATACACACGCTTCCATTCATACATGCATGTGAATGCAATTAATTCAATTTAATGAGATGTAACTTAAATATGTTGGAAATATGTAGAATACATATGAGCACAAAACATGAGCAACTCTTTATGTACACACTGATTCAGTAGTGCAAAAAATAAAAGGAACAAAATGATATTCACTTTGAAATATCTTTATGTTCAACTGAGATGAATTGTTAGTCAATGCAGCACCATTCTCTAAAACATATATTACGCAATTCACATCACAACAATACATGTATGGTGCATGTGTGGCTGTGTTTGCGTCCGGCAGCATGTTTGTGAAGGTGTGCCAAGTGAATGTACATGAATGTGTCCTTCCAGATCCATTCTAGGTTAGGTACCATTATGAATAGTTCCACTCCAGAGATTGTGATCCCCTCAGGATTTACGCATCCTTGTCACTTATGGGATGTTGGTTGGCTGCAGTCTAAATGTGCTTTTGACGCTCTTCTTACCATTTTCTACATCCTTTCACATCTGCCCTTTTGATCTTAACTCATCATCAGATAAGCAGTGATGTAAAATACAGGCTTTAATAAATCACTCTGGGACAGGAAATGAAACATCAGAATTTGTATTTGTGCAATTTGATTTGTCTGTTCAAATCAAATTGCACAAATACAAAATGTCAACTTTCATAATGGATTTTTAGATTTCATAAGTTACATAATGCAACCTTGAGCAACGTAAATCCACTCCAACACCAATCATATACATGAAATTGTACAGATTATTGATTACTTGTGTGAAGATGATGGATATCAAGTAATGAGAGGAAAACAGCAGAAAACACAAATGTGGGAAAATAACCCAAAAATAATCTGAGAAGAGGGAAAATGACATACAATTTTAAAGGTTTAGTTGGTTGTGAATAATAGTTCAGAAAGATGTGTTTACGGGCCAGCCCATGAGCATGGGAGTTTGCTTAAGGAATGGACAGAGACTTAAGGCAGAAAATGAATACCAAGCCATAGAAAAAGGAGTCATCTAAGCCTCTCATATTGCTGGGATAATAGAGCTGTCAGAGGTTTCCATCTCAAGACATTGATTCTCTTTTAATTGCTTCAGTCCTCCAGTAGCTCGAGAGCAGTCTGAGGATATTACATTTAATGTATTGTTGCAGTAAAATGGTTACGACACTGATCACACACTGATATGTACTCATGTTCAGTTGGTGGCAATAATCCTTTTATCAATTGAGGCCAACACCAATGATTGCAGCAGCCGTGGAGGGTCATAACTCAAACAGAGCCATGCTCAATTTCCAGGTTACATCATTTATTGTAATACACAAACGTTTATTGTAGCCAGCTACATTCTACATATTATCAAGATCTCCTGTTAATGATATATTATATATTATATATTATGCTATTTTAGATATAGACATTTGGTGTGAGACATTTTTGAAGCTATGATTTCATGTGTTAAAATTCATAGCAACAATTGCTTTCCATTTGAAATTGAGAAGATGATATAGCAGCAGGCAAACATTAAGTTAGTTATGGTTGCACATATATGTTACTGGACTGTTTTTCTGTTTAGTTTTTTCCATTATTGTGTGTTTTTTATCTAAGTGTAACATGGCTTACTGATTCTCTAATTGTTTAGCCGATAGACCGATGCAGGTTGTTGGGTGATGTAGTTCGCAGTGTGGGCTCAGGGATACTTAAGCTATTGTTTTATGATATTTACCCCACTCTGCTCTGTTCTCTTCTCTGTTCATTAGAGGATTCCACCAGACATATTACTGATAACCGACATCTACTTGTATCCATACAGTACATTGATCATGATGGTGAATTACTTACTGGGGCTGGTTTGTGGGGGTTTGTGGCTTGTCTGGGATCTAAACCCAGGTCTCTTGCATAGCTCAATATATTTGGTGGATGATGTACTATGCTTGTCACAGACTATAGAATATGAAACTCACTACATTTCCAAACATTTTTATTGTATACAGATTATGTTGAAGCAACAATTTAATTGGACAGTAATTAGCACTATCCAACACAATCAAATCGCATTCCTCCTTTGTTTATTCAGCAACTGTACAGCAGTAAGATGTACTCTAAAATCCCTTTCACATTGTTTAGTAAACTTTGTAAACCAATACTGCTGCTGAACAGGTTGTTTGTCTATTGGATTTAAATGTGTGAGTAAAAACTCCAAACAAATCCTGTTGTGGGTTGTTGACAATAATGGAGCAACAAGAGTGTTTTATGATCCTGGCCCCTATTATTAAGTATGCTTTGGTGTTCCTACCAAATTAGATCATATGAAGCAACATAACAATTGTGAGGGCCTGTTGAGACTGCATGTTGTAAAAAACGTATATGGCTACGAGAGGTTACTGAAGAAGAATGTTGGCCTAGCTGTTGGCCTATGGAATTGGAATCATCTTTAGTTGTAGGTGTCACTGCCTTCAACCTACACTTTCACTGCTTCGCTAAGGTCCGATTACGCATTCATCCATAACAAACAGAAATGTAAGTGTTTAAGCACAAGTCGAGCACTTAAGTGTGTTCACCGTGTCCACATATGCCCACAGCAACTTAAATTGAGAAAAAAAGATTAAAAAAGGGATTTCAAAAATTGGAATCACAGTTTTTGTGCTGTAGTGGCTCACTGAAGCCTGGCTTCACAGTGTGTGAACCAGATGTGAATTCTCCAACTGGCTACATTGTACATGTCCTACCAACCCCGCTAGAAGGAGAGATACGTCTGGTGAATAGTGGGAGGAATAATGCAATAGGCTCTCATGTCCTCTTGTAAGAGAGAACATTTCTGTCGCAGAAGCCGTTTGAAACAAACAACGGATCTCCTAGCACGTATGCGCATGGTAGGGGGTGAAGGACAACAGATGGACATAGACTCCAATATCTACAAGAAAATATATAATTAATTATTATGAATTATTCTAGTTTTGACCAGTTTATTTTATGTATTCTTTATTTGATTCTAACCATCTTTCAGCTATCTAGATAGGGCATTGAAGTTAATTGTGTTGTTACTCTGCATCTCATAGTTATTAATTCAGGTAGATGGTTCTGCCTGTGTCATCCATCTCACCACTCACAGAAGCATTTTTGCCGAGTTTCCACATGGATTTTGCTGCTGTGGATACTAATACTGATTCTCCGTTATACAACTGTTAACAGAGAATTTACATTAGCCTGCTCATCCAGGGTCAGATTGAGATTCATACAGATCATGCCAGATAATGTTGCAGAACAGCCAATGCTTTGGAATACTTCAGTGGCTCAGTATTTATTTAAATGGTGAAAATGCCTACGAGGATTTTCAAAAATGTTCCTTGAGAAAATGAAAGATTCTCTCACTGTACTTACTCTTGACAAATGTTTCAAACATGGGCATCAAGCTTGTCATAATGGTTTTGAGGATGTCAAGATGTCAAAAAAGAGTACTAATATGCATTGAAAGACATTGTATTTACTGAAGTCGTGAAGAGTCTTCTGACCAACAGGTTGGATATATTCTGTGCCACACAAATAACTTTTTGTACATTGAAAGCTCACTTGGGCTTGTGAAGGAGGTGGAAATTGACCCCAAATGTATGTGGCAGAGATGAGGCTGTAGGTTATAAAGATGTGCCAGCTGGAGTTTAACACCCCCCCTTAAACTGGTAACATGTATGATAACTATTACATTACCTTCTGAAGTAAGGCATCCAAACATCAACGTCGATATAGCACCATGGCAAACTAGTCTGAAGGGACCTATTCTCCGTCTCTATCACTTTGGACAGGTTTTTATTTCTTAAAAGAGATTTATTGCATTGAGAATCAAAGCAACTGTGGAACATGGGCTCTTAATAATATAACAGAATCACCTTCACTTGGCAGGGTTAGTTGGGGTAAGTTGAGATATTCTACATCAAGCACTAACACTCATTGTAAAATTTCAGGCCTTTGAAGAACCCTTCCTACTATTGAATACATTTGAATGACAAAATGATTGCATAAATTAAAAGTAGATCCATAAAACTATCCTCTGATACATTCATTATTGAGGCAAACATCCCAAAAATGTACTGCACTATAGCGACCTATATTGTTATGCCTGGGATCAATCTATGATACGTATTACATTTGAGGTCATCTTGTGTCTATGGTGAAGATGAAAGGGCTTGATTGAAAATAGTTAAAAGAGTGATGATTAAAAAAAGACTAAAGCTAGAACATGCATACAGGAAACAAATTATATAAAGATATCAAACAAACAATTAGACGGTCAACAATGCAGCATATATAGTATATGTGTTCATTAAAAGCAAAGAATCTTATGGAACAAAAACATACTTTTAATTCTGTTCAAAAAGCAGTCTGTCAACAAAGCAGGCGCTCATTGGAAGAACACGTGTAGAGTAACCACGGTCATCAGAGCCGGCTTTGAAAACATTGTTTTAATCAATTCATGTGATCAAAAAGCATGCATGGTCACATAGGTTTTTTGGCTTATTAGATAAGCAATGAACAATGAGCAATAATAGTAGGATGCCAAATTGCACAGCAGCCTGATGGCTGTGGGTAAAATAAAGCTCCTTAAGTGCTCTTTCTTGTACCTGGGGGGAATGAGTCCATGGCTGATGGTGTGCCTTAATTGTCTCTGTTTATCATGGACGAGGTGGGAGGAGTTGCAACAATTCAGTTGTAGTCTACTTCTAGCTTAGCTTGTTTAGCTTGTTGGTTTACCCAGTTGTGACGCTACCTCCCCAGCACAGCACTGAGGAGAATGCACTTGCTACTCTAGTCTCAAAGAACATTAGCCAAGCCTAGCAGTATCCTGATGCACATTTTAGATTGTTTAAGCTTCCTCATAAAACGTATCCTCAATATGGTACTCAGTATTGTGCAACCAGTGTAGCCAACAGTTGAAGTGCTCTCCCAGCAGTAACCTTGTATGAGTCCAACACTGGTTTTGTAGAGATGGGCTAGACTGTTGTTTTTAATTCAGCTCCCAAGTGCTTGTCCTTGTCGATACAGCATAATATGAAATAGTCCTCAGGGATCATAGAGTATACATCAGACCAATTTCTAAAAATGGGTCATCCATTAATTGATGATCCATCATCGTCAATTAAATAGATGTTGTGTCAATAATAATTGAAGAATACAAACGTTTTGAACATATTTTTTCACCACACGATAATGACAGATCTGTATGTTTGCATAGCACTGAAGATGTTAAATAGAGAAGCTATTGAATTTGTTTCTGTTATTAAAGTTAAAATTGCAGATATAATGCTCAATGGTAGGTCATTGTTTTTTACATTTTTATCTATTTTTCACTGACCATCCAGTAAATCAATGATGGCAGAGTTTGCGTAGGGATGGTGAATTAGTGAACTTTATTTCATTTTGGATACACACATTCTCTGTTTTTGTGGCTTAGTGAGTAGACATACAACATAGTCCACCTTTTGATATTTAAACAATGGCTAGGTGTGACCTCATTGGACCAAGAAAGAGCAGTGTTGAGAATGTTTGACAGCTTCCCTGGCAGAATGTGTTGGGAGGGCAGGGGGGGTAGTCTGTGACCTTAAGGTGAATATTGCTGTTGTTTAAGAGGATGATTGGATTTTCAATGCATAATTCATCAGTTGTCTAACTATTAATTGATTCAAGTTAATATACATTTTTAAAACCATGTGTGAGTGTTATTACTTGAGCCATTTCAGACAAAGGCTTCTTTACTTGTATAAATATATATATAAATGTACTTTACTGAATGAGTCACAATTTACTGAACTGGTTGCCCTCATTCTGTGTTTGCAGATGGAAATTACACCAGAGCCTGATCCTGACAACGAGGGAACAAAAATAAGTGTAAGTTCAGTTCACATTCTTCTTTTTGCTTGTGATTATCTGCCATGAAGTGAAAAAGGTGCAATGTATTTTATTATATGTTTCAATGATAATCTCAAAGTTATTGAAAAAACTGACAAACATTTATGTACATTTATGTGAATGAAGACGGTGAAAGTCCAGGGCAACGACATCTCGCATAAGCTCCAAATCTCCAGGGTCAGCAAGAATGATGAGGGTCTTTACGAGTGCCGGGTGACACGGGCAAACTATGGGGAAATTGTGGAGTACAAAGCCCAGGCATGGCTGAGGGTCAACAGCACCAGCCGGCCTCATCAACCAACATTGCCCGTGAAGAAGTCATCTCCCCTCCATCTTACCGACAAGAAGCCACGAAAGCCCAGCTCTCCTCTAGGACATGACGCCATAAGTGGCGACCAGATGGCAGGGTCTACCTCCAGCTCTAGTGCACCTTCCAAGTCAGCGAAACACATTCCCAGCTCAGGTAAAAGATTCATTGGTAATTGCGCTTGAAATATTGTTTTGAGGTCAAGGTAGCAGGAAAGATTTCAATTTGTGTAAGGGTGCTTTCACACCTACAGTTTGTTTGTTCTGAACCCTGGAGCGTTCGGTTCGTTTGAGCTTTTGTGAACACAGCAATCAGACTCTGGTACAGACAAAGGCTACCTAGATGAGGTCATGGTCTGCTTCCAAGCACACCGGGAGCATTCTTTTTTAGAGATTCAACAGACCGAAACAAGTAACTTTGGCTAACAACATACATGTGCTTATAATAAGTTACGCATGCATATGTGATGTGTCTTCCAAATAGAAAATGACGGGTGAATATGTCACTTCATGCAGCCATCAATGTGCCCTTCTGCTTCGGAGATGTCTCGAGGCAGCGCATCTTCGAATGACATTCATCAACACATTGCTTTCTACAGTCCTTAGGTTCAAACTGAATGTGCTCATACTGTGCACATTGGTATAACATTCAGAGAATTGTGACAAGTAATTATACATCCACGCAGCTGATGAGTGTAAAACGTTTCCATTTTAGTTGCAATTCAATAGGATTTTAGTGCTTTTTTGGAAGACAGTGGTGCACAATTCCCGATCAGCTTTTCGGACCAATTACAATGTAATTTTCTTTGTTTACAAATGTTTGCCCTCACAAACCGAACTATGGTGAGAGAGCAACATTGTAACAAATTAGCTGCTGATTTGAACCAAATCAACCAAACTATAGGTGTGAAAGTGCCCTAAAACAGTGAGCATACCAAGCTTTTTGGTTTCAAAGGTACAAATTAACAATCATGCTCTTCAGACTGGCCTAGGGACAAAAATGTGATCATTTTTATATTTATTACTTTTTTTACTACTGGTATGCTATAATTTTGTGGCACTTCTCATCTTGCCTGCCAATTATTTTCCTGCTGGTTAGCTAGTTCAAACAGAAAGTCCATTAGGCTGTAGGAGAGCCATATGCACCCTAAAGCATAACAAAGGGAGATGGAGATATTACTCGCTGCTGAATGGAGGTGAAGAGTTGAATAATCCCCGGGGCTAAAGAGTGGGAGATTATTAGGCAGGCAAATTATGCTGACAACTGTGTTGTAGGATCTTGTGTCTCATGTGTGTCTCACACTGATAAATGCCTTCTTGTAGCTGTACATGCAACCTTATGCTGGGTACACACTACAGGATAATTAGCCGGCTGGTGATGGTTCTAACGATTTTTTAAACAGCTTAGCTTGTGATGTGGGGCATGTTAAGGTTGTATTTTACTTCCCCACATCTGATCGGGCCGCACCGATTCAAAATATGAGCCACAATGACTGGTAATCACAACAGAAGCTATGGTGGCAAAGGTGAAGTGTGATGGATTTGGATGGAGGTGTCAACTCACGCTGCAACATGTGTTGTGAGAGTTCCGGTTTTGTTTTGTTTAATGTTGTTGGGGAATGGAATTGTTGTGTGGTGTAGTGTGTTGGCAAAATTGTTGCCTTCCACCCACTTAATGACCGAAACAGTTAAATTTATCTTCATCTATCTTTAGGTGTGTGAGATCTCTCAGGTTTCCTAAATTAGAAAAATCATCTAGTGTGTGCCAGGCATTAGCTACCTTCGCCTAGTGTAAAAAGGTGCCACAGGATGAGGGCGACAGAGTTCTATCACCGGTATTGAGGATTGAGGCAGGTGAGCAACAATAGGCAAATGGACTATGATTGAATTGAACTTGAACTAGTGCTCCAAATTTTCCTTTTCCGCATTGCTGCATCTGTAAACAACAAGGCACTTGCCAGATGGGGGGAGGGGGGATATATGACTCTAGTGTTGGGGGAAGGCTGCAGACACATTAGGGAGGAAGCTACTCTGTACTGCTACTGCCTGACTGTGTGTCAGCCGTTGTTAAATCCCAACTCGACATCCATCGTTCCTGACATTGCTGTTTTCTTGCATCCAGAAGGAGAGTGGAGCTTAATTTAAACATGCTTTTCCTTTGAGCCAGACTCATTAAACAAAAAAAATATTACTGAGACACTGTTAGAAAGCATTGAGTCAAACAGCATTTTACCAAAATGGAACTTAAATATGTTCAAACAGATGCATATAATGAATATCAGAAAACATATTTTCAAGTTAGAATATGTAGGAAAGAAAATTGTCTGTCTGTGATTGTGTCTAATCTTTCATCCCCAATTTTGTCATCTTATTTCATTCCAGAAACGAGTGTGTGTAGTTACTTGTTATTGGATAAATGCTCTAGCAGGTGGATAGGAGGAAAAATAACATCTGATGTACACTTACCGCAGCCTATCACTGACACAATGCGATTGGAATTTAAAATGGCTGTAGTTTGTATGTAGTATGAATCTGTGTTCAACCGCAGAGCTGTGGATGTAGCTAAATACGACATGTATAAATATACATAGAAATATAACGAATAGAGAGGCGAGCTGGGGCTCTTTATGTTTATCGTTAGCTGTTATCACAGTGCCGTTTTACTGCCACATAATTGAGGGAGAGGCTCTCATCCAATTAGATAGCCTTGTGTTCTAAGCCAATCATGCTCCGTTTTGTTTCAGGGTATCAATCTCATTATTCGTATTCATGTCATTCAGAATACTTTCTTGTTTTAGCGGATTCCACAAAAAAAGGATGAGACGCTTCATTGAGTGTGGTCAATGCTAGCTGTACTTTGTGGGTTTTTCCACATATTTGGTTTACAATTGATGTCTCTAGAGGAAAAGTGTGTATTGGTTGGGGGAGCTATTGCAATAACGACACTGTGAATCAGCTTTGATTAGATCTGCACTGTATGCAGCCCGATTAAATACTGTATCTGTAAATACTGCATACTGTGTCTCTGTACTTGTGTACATGAGGTTTTTCCTCTCCTATAGGTGTGTAGAGGAACTACACTGACTGAGTGGGCAACAAACGGGGCCAATGTGACAGAAGTCTTTAGGTGTTGACATGTGATGTTCCTATTTTCTTCCGTCATGGTTATGCATGACATGTCACATTCTGTTACCGCATAGTTTTCTCACCTGCTGTCAAACAGGCAGGCAATAAAGCTGTTGCTCAGCCAGTCGTTCATTCAATCAACCAACCAGGAACACCGCTGGTCAGCAAACTATCCAAGCAATGACGGCATCTGTCGAGAGTCCAGTCAACCTCTAGATAGGGAGTGATTCTCCAAGTAACATGAGAAAATGCTTAGTTACAAAGCCAGCAACTAAGAAAACCATAACCCTGCCCTCCCATAGTCTGATGGCTTCTGTATCCCTCCTCACTACTCTTCTCAGCCAAAATAGGTGAGATGCTATGTCCTAACAGTTTGATCATGGTTCAGGCTATCAAATAACATATCAATAACGAATCATTCATTTGATCTCACTCCGAGAAACTGTGCGCATGCGTGGGAGTAAAAAGACGAAAATGACAAAGAAGTGCAAATACTCCACCTGCCCGCAGTCCTGCAGTGCAGCGGGAACATGTCAGGTGTTTTACAGTCAAACGCGTCTTAAAAGCAACATTTTTAAGACTTTTGCCAAAAATATGTTTCACCGCCCGGACTACTTTGGACTATAGCAAGCAACAAACGCAGTCATATTGGTGAGTGGTGACGGTTTTTTTAGATATCTTCCACTCGATGTTCGATGAATGGGGAAATAACAGGAAGGATGTAGAAGGAAGCATTGTGCAGTCTATGTGCGCTCTATTTGTGTGAGTAATTGCTTCTCCGGAGTTTTGTTCAGTAAATTTTGTTCAGCTAGAAGGGTCGCACTTTTTCTCTGTGCCGCAATGGCGATCAGCAAATGTGACTCATGTTTGAATGCAAGTAAAACAATACTAGGTTGAAACCTAGTATGTGGCTGGACCGTATACCGGCCAATGGTGTAACTCTATCACTCCTACTGGCCAATGGTGTAACTCTATCACTCCTACCGGCCAATGGTGTAACTCTATCACTCAGCAACTGTGTCAGTCAGTCAGTCAGTCAGTGACAGACTTTCGCGTTTCTAGGGCTGGCCTTGCCTGCTGCGGTCCAGCCAAAAATGAAATAAACTGCTTTGCAGTGTCAATGGCAACCAGAAAAATGATTAATGTAGACCTGGCTTCTAATTGAGACCGGCCTTTATTTGTCAAAACATGTAGCCACACGCGACCATTAGAAAAGACTTCATCTTCATACATGACATGCATGATGTCTTTTTGTTAAAAAGCCCCTATTTTACCATTAGCCATTAGCTATTACAAGCCATTGTATGGTAGATAAGCCTACCCGTTGGTACAGTCCACTGGGTAGGTTGGTACACTGATCTAGTCATCATACTTATGGATGGATGCTCTCACTTGTGATGTCACTATGTCATTTTATCACTTTGACAATTTTGAAATGGCTTGTAATGGCTAATAACACTCACACCTGGTGGTAAAATAGGGGCCCTTTAAAGCTACCCTGGCAAGTGTAGTACAAGAGTTTGAATCTTAGGCTATATGAAGTTATTTTTCACTGTAGTCAATTGATACAAATATTCACCTCCATTGATGATGGGCTCTCCATATTTTCTCAACCAGTAAATCAACATGTAATAGTAATCTTTTGTCATCTGAATTCCATATGTATTTATATTCATCAGGTCACTGATCAAGGTAGGGATTCGAGAGAGACATTAAGAGAATATGAACAAGAATAAACAGAATAAGCTATTTATTTTCAAAACATTACATTTGGGGAAAGGGGTAGGCTACATAAACAATAGTTGAAAACATGTGGGAGAAGGAGGGAAAAGTGTTGGGGCCAGTGGTGTACATACTAGGACATCGTCAGACCTCAGCATCAGATTTAAAGTAATTAGTATTTGCCAGAGAGCACACTGGTTGGTTTACTGACGTTTCCATCACAGCTCTGTAGCCCTACACAGCTCCCTAGCATTGCATTTAAGATTACCAGCTTTGATCATCGGAAATCATCATTATTTACCATTGCAATGTCCTCTTTTTCATAATAAGATGATGAATAAGATGTAAATTAGTAGGGCTGAAACATTTTCTTAGACGACTCTTCGTCATCATTAGGTCATATTTAAGGGCTGGAAATGCAGCTCTGCTGTTCGCCTCAGTTGAGTAGTTTACATTTCAGGATCATTCGTCCGTCAGGCGAGTGCAGTAGGCATTATAAGGGAGTCTATTCTGTAGAAACACAATGTGACAATCAGATATCCAGCGCTGATAATCAGGTCCACCTTAAAAATAAATTGTGCGGGACTTCCGTCACCTCTCCTTATACAGAGACGCTCACACCATGAAACAGTCAGCGCGACTCGGACTCGACGGCGCGTCAGAGCCGGTCCGGCGCGCAAGGCGGAGAGCCTGCCAGTGTCTACAGGTGCAGCACAGGTGTGCAGCGAGGATTGCTGTGCACGCATTGCTCTCTCGGTTCTGCAGTCCTCTTCCACTAACCGCAGCTAATCGCTAATCATTTGTTAGCTTTATTGCTAGGCTAATATATGTCTACGAATAGACTGATGAATGAAAGATACTTTTTTAACAGCGGGTTATGGATTTAAAGACTTGGTAACCCTGTTGATTGGTTATCCCGAAGCCAGCCAGCCCTCTGCTAGGGATCCCAGACAAGCCCAAAGTCCCCTCTCAACAGTGAAGAGGATATGCAACTGTCACAGCAGGGCTATTGCTTGTTTTAAAATCGAATCAATGTGTAGCCTATATCCAAATGTGTTTTTTAATATAGACTTTATTGAAGTTTGTTAAAAAGGCGAGCAGGTAAAATTAACAAAGTAAAATTAACAAAACTCGTTCCATGTCAATTTAAAATATTTGTTTTATACTTATATACTTAGTGTTTTTTTCCCACTGTTATCACTGCTTTGTACAGAGTGATGGGGTTAGGTTGTCACTAAAAAAACTTTCACCTTCTGGGACAATACCTTTTTAATAATTTTAGATCGTTATGCATATATTATTATGAATGAATTTCCTCACCATTGTACTCTTAAAGATAAACCTGGCATTGAGATGCTCTATTGTCTAGAAAGATGTATTCTGTTTTGCCAATTTAACCATAAGCCAAGGAATGGAAGGAAAGCTCAAAAAGCATCAAAGATGATGTGTCTTTCACCATTTGTGTATTCTTTTTACAGGTACAAGAACATCATCAGGCTATGGGCCGGCTCTTCTTCTTCTGTATTGTGGTTTGGCAAGGGAAGCCTTATTATTGTTTGAAGGGCGACCTTAATTTGCATCCAAATGCACTCTCCCGATTGAAGTGAAAAAAAAGCCTCTTACTTACACCAAGGGGACAGCACAGTTGGTCCCTCATCTCCTAGCCTCTAGCCCCCTAGCCCCACCTTGTTCTGAGCTACTGTCAACACCTGTCTGTCACCTTTACAGAGGTTGGATTTCCTCCTCCAATGGATGTCGACTGTACATCTGTACTTCAATCTTTCAAGTGAAATATGGACACTGTCTCTCATTGACCACCTCTTATTGAAGACTAACAATGTCATTGTTTATTTGCCAGATCATTTGTCCAGTAGTCAGAAATTACAAAGTAAAAAAGAGTCTATATTTATGTAGTATGTAATTACATTATAGATATATAAATATATAAATACATATTTCATTTAAAAAAAATGGCATTACTATATGTCTGTATGCATAGCTTACACTCACTAAACTAGTCATTGCATATCAAACAGTAGGACTACAGTACAGGTTCCATCCAAGAATAGTGGGTTTAAGAAAAGTATTTGCTTTTGGCCATATTTAGTTGGAGTAATTTGGCAAGGGTTCTTTTAAGGTCAATCCAATTCATTAGAGCTATTCATAATTTACAATACACAACCTCTCCTTCATTAAATGATCTCAATACATTTCTTAGTCTTAGTCTTTTGTCTACAGGCGTAGTAAAGAATGTACCATGCTATTTGATGTGTTACATCATTGCCACAAGTATACCTTTGATGTTTACCTTTCTTGTATCTGTCTACTCTATTTCACTTGTAATGCATTATGTTTGGTGTGGAAAAATGCCTTTGTTGTTATAATTTGCATTATATCCCAAATTGATCAAATTAAACAAAATCTAAAGTTAATGGGACCATCAGATGAAATGCTAATAATTCCTCTGAACTATGAGTCATGCGTTCACCTGACCTACAGTAACAACACATATAGCTTTGGCTGCTGTGCTACATTCTTTTTTCTTCATTCTGGATGACGAAGGGGAATAACTGCACACTAAGATGATGAGAAGTGACACTGTATATTATTAGCTAATGCTAATGCCAAAACCTGCACACATAAATGCGCACATTAAAACACACATTAGTATATAAAACATGGATCACACCTATGTAGCTCATCGCTCTGTCATCTAAAGTTTTATCAAACCTGTTTTACAAGCATGTTTACAGTCAATGGCAAAGTCATTGTTGTTCCAAATAGTTTATTGTGTGTGTGGATCAAATATATAATCAATTCTCTTTCTTTGAGAATGCTATTTGTTGTCTGGAATCTTCTCACACGTTTTTTTTTTCTTTAAGAAACCAATGTTATATGGAAGTGGATGTTCTTTATTTCACTGAGAAATAAAGGAGCACAAGGTTCTGTGGTCTAAATTGTTGGATTATTGTTTTGGATGGTAGGGACTGGGATATGGGTGTGTGTCTTTTTATCTTGCACAGATGGGCACTCATGTCTTTTGTCCTGCCCGTTGTTTGTCGCACGGTTGGGCTGGATCCGTGTGCAGGGTTAAGGGTGTGGGCAGAAATTTATAAAATCAATGTTATTTTGCTGAATAAAGATAATTAAAAAGATGGTTCTGCTGTCTCGAATGAATGTTCTTTAGAATTAAAGAAGACATGAATATATAACAACAACAATTATGTATAGCTTTTAATTTGTTTTGGAATTCCCTTCTTCTCCATTGACTCCAATTTAACCAATTTTTCAAAGAGATTCAAGAAAACAATGGAGGCATATGCTAAAGGGACTACAAAGTATATATTAAATGATCAATATTTGTATTTAATGCCCAATTTAGTCATATTTTAATAGGTTTTGATTTGTGTTTCAGTACAAAGTTGGAAGTATGAAAGAGATTCTAAAATTAGAATTAAAAAATAATATATATATATATATAATAATAATATAGAGCATACCTGCATTGTCAATAAAAGATTTAAAAAATATATATATGCCATATAGCTAAACCTGCTATATACCTAATGTAGTTTATTGTACTTAAATTAGTAAAAAGGGCACATTTTTAATAATTAGACAATGTAATAAAAGTACTGGGTTACAATCCAAAAGTAATGGAGGTGGCTATGAAACCTATTCATACTGGCTTCATTCATATGTAGAATGGCCCTGCAACCCTGTGCTATCGTGTTGGTTCATCTCCACCGTTTTTGTGTGACTAAAATGTGATTGCCATGCTTTACAAACAACCAGATCTTACAGATTGTATTGGAAGGAAATATGTATCCTGAGATCTCCAAAGTGCCAATTGGAAGTTTGGTGGAAAAATGAGTTAAGCACATCACATAAATTAAGTAAAATTGAAAAAAGTTTTCTTGCCTTTGTTTCATAACAAAAAAAAAGAAAATATCTGTACAGCTTGTAAATTACATAAGCATGATGTGACCATTTTTCAATTTACCTTTTAAAATACAGAGGCAATTGATGTATTAGTTGCGTTGTGTTATGTAAAAAAAAATCCAAAAAAATGCGCCTAATTTATGAATAATGTATCTTTACTGCGTATGCAGTACTCGCATGACTGTCTTTGTAATGGACTGGCTGGCCAACAGGAAGTGATTTAGGGTACTGGAGAGCAGAATCATTTGAGTGATATCTCCCTGTGTCCCGTCTCTCCCTCTTTCATGAGCTGGTTTGTAACAAGTAACTGACTCTTATTTATGGGTGCTTATAATTTACTATAATGAGTCCACTTTGACTTTCTGCTCTGATTCGAAGGGTAAAAGGTAAAAAAATGTCAGCAAAGCTTTTGTTCTGTTCTGCTTTATATGCCGCTAGATTTGCTGCCATACAGTAATAGATGTATCGGTGTCTTCTATCACTGTCTTTTGTCAGTGTCCTCTGTTTTGTTCAGCTGCCAAACAATATTACTTGTAATTGTTTTTATCATACTGTGTGAGGCTTCTGTACTGCAAAATTTCAATAGTTTGTGATATGACCAGAATAATATTTAAATAAAAAAAATAATTTTCACAGATGAAGTTTGAACATTATATGATCCCATCTATTTGACAGCATTCTGTGCAGCACTGTGATGCAACTGGACACAGTGCTGATGCTAACATAATAATAATAATAATAATAAAACATAATATACAATTACATGACAACACTAAAGTTCAATAACAATTGATTATTTGCTAAATTGTCTGAAGTTGTATATAGTAATACAGTTTGAATATAAAAGTGTAACTGACATGGACAATTGCAAGCACACATTTAAAGTTTGACCTTCAATTAATTTGACATTGAGAAGTGGAAAATGCCAGATGTTTTTCAAACATGTACACTTTAAAAATTGGTTAATCTTGTATAATCATCCAAATACCTATTTGAGGAACACTATACACACACAAATAAATGACAAATGAGTTGTTCTGGTCCACTTTTGCCCCCCAGGTTTAAATTGCTAGTAGTAGATGTGAATATAGTTGTATCAAAGCTTTGACCAGGTGACAAAGCTTGACAAGTAGCTAGGTCACTGCCCCCTAGTTATTTAATGATGTGCAAGCATTGTGTTACATGTCTTTAATAGTAAACTAGAATAATTAAATACACACAGGACACATGACAACTGACTGGTGAGAGTATTTGAATCGGTAAAGGTTGTTTCAGGCTTGAAGTCTATTTATTAAGCTTCCGCCTGGTGTTTTGACGTTTAGTTCAACTGATCAATGATTATGTTACATTATCAATGTAACATAATAGCAATGTAACAGCCTCGATGACAAGTCTGCGTGGGATTAAATACGCCTCTGGTGTGAGGACGCTTTGGTGTGCAACAGCCTTAAGTATCTGCAATGTTGTTTCTCATCTAAAAATAAGCATTAATTGCCACAACTATCCTGCACTTGTCTCTAGTTGAATTCATAAACCTGGGCCTGCAGCACTTTTAAATATGCAGTACAATATGCCTTTGTGGTAGTTTATCTATGTGTCTGTCCATCTATGTCTGTGCAATTAGGCCAAATGCTTCAAGACATTTACTCAAAAGATAGTTTAATGACGACAAACCAATTGATGGGTATCAAACCATTCTGAAGTGTGTTTGAGTGTGTCTTGTCTGCACAGGCACACACACACACACACACACACACACACACACACACACACACACACACAGGAGGTCCTACATTATTTATTCAAGCTCATTAAATGCAATCAATTGTAACTGGCAATGGCGTAAGGATCTTTATTAGGTTTTCAGGAAGGAAGCTTCATCCTAATGCGCTACATGGACTCTCACTGTACATGATTGTTCAACTCCCAAAGTTAAGGAAATGTTTCATACTTTACTGGGCACAATAGGGTTGGGAGTTATAGGCCAAATGCATAAAGATAGATAAAAAGAAAGAACGTCCATTTAGACTGTTTGCATAAATCCATTCTCTGTTCTCTGTAATGTGCATAATAATTCAAAATTATTCAGTTTAATTTGCAGCTCTGTGATAAATTATATGTTGGCTTCTAGGAATATTTTTTTTTTACAATTTTACAAATAAAAAGGAGGAGACCACACATTTAATACAATACAATATACTGCTAATATAATTAGCACATCTAGTAGAAATGTATGTATAAACCTATTGACTATGATATTACAAGGATGTCAACAGTACAACAGTCATTTGTGACAAGGACCCCCTCTGCTTGGTTTTCAGTGAGAGAGTAATTGTCCTGTCCAAGCTCCCTTTGATCATTGTCTTAATTTTAGAGAAATTTCTAGCTGACATAGCTGAGAATGAGCGAGTTGCATACTGCTAGAGCGGCAGGACAGCAGTTGTAGTATATATCATGTGCACTGATACTTCTGCACATGGCCATGTGCAGAAGTAAAAGTATATGTTTGATTATGTGTTGTCAAATAGCTGAATAAGTTGTAAAGCCGGTATATAATATTCCATGTCCTGAAATTGATATTGTTGCTATTCCTGAAAATAGCATGCCTTTACAATGGTTAGTACAACATTTTGGTACTACCATTGTGTGCTGCTCAACGGCCTGTTAAGGGATTTAGCCCAGCTAACACTCCACAGCATACCCACACATCAAGATGAACTTTGTTTTGCTGCTAATTAAACAGCAAGACACACTCAAGACATGTTGATCACCTGATGCGTTTAACCATACAGCATGTGGGACAGGGTAATCTTCCAGGCCCCTCTTCCATGCATTCTTGAGATGCACACTCTCCCACATACAATTATTCATACAAAAAAATCAAATCAAGTCATCCTCACGAGGATGATCAACTTGGACTGTGAAAAACAAGAAGAAAAAGGATATGTGCCGAACATGCATGAAGTGTTTCTTGGAATGCTATTAGGGTCATAAAACAGTCCTGTGACCATCATAAGGAACATGTGTGGAAGCCCCACACTCCCTCTTTGTCCATCTCTCACTCTCTGCTCTACTTATAATTAGTTAACATTATGTTTAAATCCAAAGTTCAATTAATGCATGCTTTATAAAGGTACTCCACAATCACATATTGTGGGAATGTAATCAATTGATTACAATGCATGTTTGAGTATTATATTTTATTGTGTTCATCCGTTTTATTATTATAATGCTTGTTTTATATCAGTTAAAGTTCAGTTAAATTAATAAGGTGTCAATCGATTTTTAATCAAATAATCTTTTCCTGATATAGTTTCATGTTTGAGATGGCAATTCTATATTATCTATGTGCAGGAAATCTGGAGAAGGAGAATAGGTGTTGTTTGTTGTGTAACAGTATGTCCAGCTAGTAATAAGCTAGGGAAAGGCACCGTCTCATCATTAGGCCCAATCAGATGACGCAAAATACTCTTTAAATGATATCCATTGTTGCACTCTCTTCAAGTTCTTTTCGAGACCCCACTCTTTCGATATTGTCTTTTTCAAGACAATTGAGATTCCGAGAGTGCCAAGTACCTCCGCAGCAAGGCGTGTGTAAAAGCACGGAAATCTACATTTAGCTTAAGTTATTAGTCTACAGTTTTAGAAAGTGCGCTAAAAGTGAATCGACTTATCGACTAAAACATCTGCCGACAAAGTTTGTTAAAGTACAGGAAGTTATAGAAGCAAAACACTCGAGACAGCAGTTTCCCGGAGACGCTGATTCCACATTCAAGCACCACCAAGTAAACCGCTATTCCTTGTCTCTCATGCGAGTTGATACAAACCTAGGTTAGGTTATAGGTAAGGAAATTGTCAATGTAGAGTTTAATACAGCTATCAAGTTTAGAAGGCTTAGGTTCAATTCTCCTGTCCAGATTCCCCATGTTAAGTTTTGTATCTTTTGTTTAGGTTTATAGGTTTTTGTTGTTTCATTTGTGTTTATTTACTCCCCATAATTTATACATGTTAATTGCACCCCTTTATTTGTGTTAATACATTTCATTGTAATCAAAGGAGGAAGTAGTGCTCATTGTTGATGGATTGTAGAATAACTGATTTAAGAACTTCGACTTCAGATTGATGAAATTAGCGCATGCACGCACATATGAGATGCATTTTGACATAAACAATGTCAAGGATGAGTCTCATGACATTTGCTGTATTCAGGACAGGTACAACTGAGTGCCCTTAAAGTAATTCCTCTACCTCGCAGTCTGGCCACAGGATAATCTAATTACCATTTTAATTAACACACTATATTGCTAACTCTAAGCCATTTTGTGAACCTTTGTCTCAGACAGGCAAAGCATAACTCTTCTCTGACTCAAGTGTCTGCAAACGAGTTTAAAGAATGTCAATGTTCGCACCAATCCAGAATATTAAATCAACATAAAAAAAACTGATGTTGGTGCATATGCAGCTGAATACACCTTGCGTTATTTTAACAACACCAAAAAAAAGGGTTGTGCGTCTTTCCTTTCAAGTACCACTTCATATGCATCTCTATACATGGGCTCCGATACGATACAGCAACGATACAATTCGATTTGAAAATCTATGCTTTCAGTTTGTTAGATTTAGAGATGCAGAATACAACCTTTTTTCAGAGTACCGAGTACTCATTTCTGGGTACTTGTCGACTGATAAGGGTACTTTGAATAATAAATACAATTTTTAGTTACCACAATAGTAAGAGTGCTGATTTGGAATAATGTAAAAAAAAATATATATATACAGAATAAATGAAATCCAGCAAAATGAACACTCAACAATTGCTGGTACATTTGGCAAGCAAGCCAACTGACTGATTAAAATGGAAGCCATAAAATAAAATTACAGGAAACATTAAATACTTAACTAAAGAACATTATGCTTATGGAAATTATATTTTCCTAATAAACAAGTTCAGAGCTCACAATATAATTCTGCATATTTAAAGTATTCACCAAGAAGTACCCAGTAACTTTCGATGGGGAACTTTGGATTTGGTAGTTTGGATTTAATTTGAACATGTCTCATTTAATGCACTGATTAATGTACCAACAATGTGTTGTAATGTGTACAATATATGATGAAAAATGAATCGGCGAGCCGTAAGGTTTGAATCGTGAACGATGACCAATGCACTCCCATTGTAAACATTCAAATCGAGGGCCGATGTGCATCGGTGAATCGTTACATCCCTAATATATATACATGTATTTTACTGTACCCTCTCTGTGTAAAACAGATCTGCAGTTGCAGATACATGTGTTGCTTGTGTGTAGATTTATGCAGGGGAATGGCAGGCCAACTTAGATGGTTGTATTGAATTTCGAGCCATCAATATTTCATTGCCATACAAAGTCTTGTCTACTTGGCATTGGGAAAAGGCCTTCATGGCTAAAGGACTTAGATCTAAATTACTCTTTTGTGGTGATTATGTGTTGGAAGAGTGCAGCAGTGAGATCTATAGAACAAGTGAGTAGTGATGAGAGAGACCAGTTTTCAGAATGTATAGCGGGTGATTTTTCCAAACAAACCATAATCCTCAACGTTGAGTCATCATAGCTGCTTGAAAGGGAACTCATTCCTGAATGTCATCTTTATATATTGAACAATACGATTGCTGTTAGCTCACATTTTGGAAGTATTTCATGATTAAAGAAATTTCAATTGTTATTATTATTATTGTCATCATGGGTCCTGTTTACATGAGAGAAGTATCTAGATACTACAACCGTTTTTGAGTCGAGATAAAACTCGATTCAAACGACAACCCTTCGTTTACACAAAGAGATTTCTGCTTGATATGCACATGCCAGTGTTGTCGTCAAGGCCCACAACCTTGAGTCCGAGATCTTGAGTCCATTCATAACCCATCTCAACTCAAACCCGATAACCAACGTACATGACCAGCCATGATAACATCTCCAATACACCCAACTATATGTACATATATACTTACCCATTCTTTACTTCGTATTATTTTATTATTATTATATGATTTCTGCTATAATCCTAATTGTTGTTATCATTATTTATA
>OMNR01018540.1:1520-12906 GCA_900303205.1 Mora moro
ATGATATTTAGGTAGTGTTTCACGAGGCACTACCTTTTGGAAAGGAATAATTTGAAAACAGTAAATGTGTAGTTCCTATGTGACAAGATTCATAGATGTTGTCTCCATGCAGGCTCTGTTAAACGCTGCCATTCCCGACCATGAAGCCGATGCCTTCAGACCTCCAAGGACAGAGGAGCCTCTGTACTTGGACTCTGCTGTGGAGTGGTGTTTTGGCGGCCTTTCTCACTGGGATGCTGAGCATTTCCTCTTCATTGCCGAGAGAGGTTACCTGTATGAGCACAACTTCGCTTTCTTCCCCCTTCTCCCCGTGATTCTGCGCGGCCTGGCGGAGACTCTGCTGTATCCCCTCAGCGGTTGGCTGTCCGTGAGAGGAAGGCTGCTGCTGGCGGTCGCTCTGGGCAACAGTGCCCTCTTCCTTCTGAGCGCGGTAGCGTTGTATGCAATGAGCAGAGTAGTTCTGCAGGACAGGCGCCTGGCTCTGCTCTCCAGCTTGCTGTACTGCCTCACGCCTGCCAACGTTTTCATGACTTCTGGTTACTCGGAAAGCCTGTTTGCTGCACTTACCTTCGGTGGTCTCTTCCTCCTGGAAAAAGGGTTCACCTTCAGAGCCTGCCTCGCCCTCGGCATCGCCACGGCAGCGCGGTCCAATGGACTCGTAAACATCGGGTTTCTGCTGTACCTGCCGTCGTTGCATGCGCTGTCCCAGATCCGCGTGTACCGCACCACGACGACGGGCCGCAGCAAAGTGTTCTGCTATGTGTGGGTCATCGTGCGTCTCCTGGTCACCTCGCTGCTGGGAACCGCCATCATAGCGCTTCCCTTCTGCGCGTTCCAGTACTACGGCTACCGGACGTTCTGCACGCCGTCGACCTCCCTGGAGCGCATCCCACCCGCGCTCGTCTCCCTGGCCGAGAGGAAGGGCTACCGGATCCCGGATGAGAACGGGCCCCCACCGCTGTGGTGCATGAGGCCCCTGCCGCTGCTCTACTCCCACATCCAGGATGTGTACTGGGACGTGGGCTTCCTGCGCTACTTTGAGCTGAAGCAGATCCCCAACTTCCTCCTGGCTCTGCCCATGGCCAGCCTGGGCATCATGGCAGTGTACGCGTACTACCAAGCTAACCCGGACATGTGTCTCAGACTAGGGCTCTGGGAGAGCGCCAGTAGGCGCCTGGACAAGCCCACACCGGGGTTTTTTAACCCCAAGGTGTTTGTGTATGTCGTGCACTCCACGGCCCTTTTGATATTTGGAACATTGTGTATGCATGTGCAGGTAAGGACATCCCTGGATCGTGGTTTGACTTGCAATGGAACCGCATGGGAAATAACGATCTAACACAACAATATCGCACGCTGTTATATCCATTATATATTGTCTTTTGTCATTTCTAACTTTGTCTAGGTTTTGACCAGATTCATGGCGTCGTCCTCTCCGGTCCCTTTCTGGATAAGTGCTCACCTGCTCCTCCTCAACGAACCGCTGCTTCATCGAAGGAGAACGTCGGTACCCAATGTACAGCTACGGGCGCACCGGAAGTCGTCCGGGAACAGTTGCACGAACCTGCTCCACAACCCCGTTAGTGCGCTGCTGCCCCACTGGAGGACCTGCTCACCCACCACGCAATGCATCCTGGGATATTTCCTGTCCTACTGGGTGTTGGGCCTGGCGCTTCATTGCAATTTCCTGCCCTGGACTTGACACACTACATGCCGCTCAACTCCTAATGCAATACTTTTAAGTGAGGGCTGGGCGATCGTATTTTCAAATGTATTGATATGATAAATCGTTTTTTTTTCTTTCTCGTAATCAAATCACACTTTAAAAGTCAAAGCCATAAAGTAAGGACTTTTTTGCATGATATTTCATTACCAACCCTACATACAAAAAGAATGGCATCCAGTTACTTCAAATATAGTCACGGGGTTATTAGTAATGATAGTTTTCTTCTGTTTCGATTGTGATTCATCATTGCACATCATCTCCACAGCTTTCTCAAGTGTCGCCACTAGGGAGTTTCCAGAAATAAAGACTTTTCAAGTGAGCTCGCAGAAAGTTACTTTGAATTTTTGGTGGTGGCACATTTATGTATTTATTTAGCAGATCTCCATATCTTCCCAATTATACACATCTTGGGGGTAATCATTCACTATAATGGAGATGGAGTTTTCATATATCTGACCATCAATATTTTACATTTTATTTGTGTCACAGTGATGTTCTCAAAGGGCGACACAGGCCCACACTGCCCACACGATACAGCCCAGGAACCTTGAAATGACCAAGTGCAAAAGTGTAATACATTATTAAAGCTTTAGCAAAAGCTTTGACATAGGCTACTCTGTTGAAGTACACATAACACTAGTCTAGATTATTGTAGTCTAGGACCAACGAGTGATGTAGGCCTTCTAGCCTATTATAAAAGGTTCCTCTTTTGACTGTTTTTATCAAGCGTTTATACATCACAATGACGTGCTTATTGAAAATGTGAGGATCTATGGCCAATATTTGTAGTGAATAAATATATTCTTCTAATTGTTTGAAGATTTAAAGGAAACTTGCACATACAAGCACTTCTTAGCCTATAGTCCAAAAATGTAAATTCATCAAAAAAGAAATATAAAACTTTATGGTCTTATAAGATAATGGGCTCTATATTTAATATGACAAGTGCATTATTACATTTATGCTGCACAATGTCAATTTCACTTTTACAAATCTTATTTAAAAATAACCTTACAGTACTTATGTGAAAAAGAAGATTAAGTGAGTTACATTTACAATATTGCTTCCAAGTGTATTTTCTGCCCTCTACTCATCAAACATGTTTAGGTAGCAAAAAAAGTGTTTCTTCCAAATGTAGCATGGTTGCTTTAATGGCTCAATAAACATAATCGTATTTCTGAATTGAATGACAGGCCTTTTTAGACCTTCGCCTATAAAAATGTGATAGGCACACATGCCTACACCTTGTTCGTTGCCCAGAATGAGCTCTAATCTTGTCTTAATGCCCACAGCTCATGGAGGCTCCTGGGACTGCCTGACTGAACTACCTGGGGGCTATGATGGAAGTCCCAGAGCATGGCGTTCGTCAAGAGCCTGAGCTATATAGGAGTTGAGGAGGTCCTGTGGTTTCTTTCTCAATGAGTCAAGCAGATGTGGTGTAACCTAACAAAAGAGATCCAACGCCATATGAGTCACATGATCTCGTAACACGTCTTCTCTAACTCACCCTTTCACACCCTCAAACATGTGGCCCACAACAGTGTGAAAACAAGACAATAAGACTCATTGTTGAATTGTTTTCTCTCGTCCTCACTCACCAACATGCTCACATACTTTACCTCTGTGACTCTGACTACCTGTTTAATCCCACAGAATGCCTTAAAGCCACTTTATTAAATTTGTTACAGAAAATGTCTGTTAACTGAAGCTCTAGGCCTAACATATAAGGCATAGAAACATACAAATACTCCACTTTACAAATTAGAAATAAATAAAACTTCAGGGTAGGTCTACTCTCTTTTAGTTTATTCTGGGTATAGGCCTATACAGAATTTGTGGATGGCTCTTCTAAAAACGGATTCATTATCAGAAAAGTCATTTTTGTAGTGTATATTTGTGTGAATGACAATATGAATTGTATATATTGTCCTATATTTGCAATAGGTCTATAACTACGCCTACTACATATCCATATAGGCACACATACAATTTCTATACACATTTTTCACAAACTTTTCAGTTGCATGGGAAAGGGGCGACACCTATCCTGTTTTATTTTTAAATCAAACAGAGGAGCCCTAAATGGTAAAAAAACAAACAAAAAAAAACCAACAACAACTTAACACTCACCTCCACTGTACGGACGGCGACGTCATCACCTAAACCGTGACGTGTGTGGCTGACGCTTAAAGAAAAAGACAAGTCAGATGCCTAAGCCAGACATTTTGTAGCGTACCAGTGACAAAATAACGGGTTTTTTTTTAGTGAGTGAAGGTCAGTGTTAATTAATGGATTCACACCCACAACAATGTTAGATGCTGTCATTGTAGAGAAGGAGACAGTCCGCGTCGCGCACCCACCGGTCGACCGACGCTGTGCGCCTAGCTAACGGTAGCCGCTAGGTTGCTACGCTAACGACACCGACACTCCGCTCGCGTACACAATGAATGGCTCTCCTGAAGACGTGGACGCGTTTTGAACAGAAGATATAGCGCGTCGTGTCCGATACATGTGCCTTTAGTAGCCTTCCCCCCCCCATAGGCTGGACTAGGTTTACGCGATGAAGAGTTGTGAGTACCAGCAGATAGACCCCCGGGCGCTGTCGGTGTCGCCGCCGCCGTCCGCGCAGCCCTGCGCCGGGAAGGACGCCGCGCGGCGGAGCCGCAGGAAGTGGGAAGTCTTCCCTGGGAAGAATAGGTTCTATTGCGACGGACGGATCATCCTCGCCAGACAGAGCGGCGTCCTCCCCTTGACTCTGGGCCTTATTGTTGTCACTTGTGGCCTTTTCTTTGCGTTCGAGTGAGTATCGCTGTGCGTGTATTGCTTTGTACATGCATTACAAGTTGGTGGCGAATGTGACGCGCATACACCTGTGGAAGTAACGCCAAGCGCATGCTCATATTTGCCGTTGTGTCTTCCCTCCCACACAGCTGCCCGTTCCTAGTGGAGCATTTGACCGTCTTTATACCTGTGATCGGCGGAGCGCTTTTTGTATTCGTGGTCGTGTCCCTTCTACAAACAAGTCTCACCGACCCAGGCATCCTGCCCAGGGCCACGCCGGCCGAAGCCGCAGACGTGGAGCGACAGATCGGTAGGAAGGCGTTTGGAGATGCTTACTGGGTAGACAGATGGGACGAGAGGGGTTTACCTGACGGGGGGATCATAGCCTGATGGAGTAAACGGTAGAGCACCATTTGGTGGACCTAAGTAGATTACTGTCTGGTCAAAAACATTGGTGGCATCAGTTATCGTGCAGTAACTATAATATCTGTCGTCAGTTCTATCAAACCATTACCCATTATCACCATAGTAAGTACACACACACACACACACACACACACACACACACACACACACACACACACACACACACACACACACACACAAATTACCCCCGCACACACACACATCTGCACACACACATAGATACACACGCACATGACCCACACACACACACGTTTAGAAAAGCCAAGTGAGTGTGAAGGGACTATCTGACCGTGCCTCACATTTGTAGACGATGGGAGATGCCTGTTGATGTATGGAGGATAGGACAGCCCAGAGAGAGAGTGTGCGTGTGCGTGTGTTGGCATGTGTGTGTGTGTGCACCCTTGTTTCTGCTTGTGCGTGTTAGTGTATGTCTTTGTGTTTTCGCAAAAGAGGAGAAACGTGCTAATGGACTAATGTGAGCCAACGCCTGAGTTTAGTGTAAAAATAAAAATACAAAATGAAAACCACACAGGTGGGCTGAGGTATTCAGGGCAAGTGTGTTTGTCTTTCAGGACACTGTAATTAATTCTGGAAACCCATTGGTGGGCGTATATTGGGCGATCAAATTTGTTGTGCGCACAGAGAAAGAAATTAAATGCAATAATAGGCCTAAAAATATTGGTCATCAGGATCAGACAACGGAAAGCACGTAACGTGAACACGTAGGAGGTTTGTCATAGGAGCTAATGAGTTGCCTGAATTGACATCAGATGGCATTGAGTGTTGTTTTACGACTATTAACTGACTTGACTGACTATTAACAAAAAATCAACCAACTATTAACTACTAACTATTAACACAATTAACACTTACCATTAACTGACTAAATGACGTTTGATTTTTACGGGAGGAGGCGAACGAGTGGAGAACTTGATCACATTGCATTTACAATGTAATCAAATTCTATATTAATACAATTTTGTTTGGGGATCGGATGTATTAAGTAAAATGGGTTTGACCACATCAAAAGTAAAAGGAGTGATAATAATTAGGAAAAGGGCAGAATAAGTAAGAAAGACATGGGAAAAAAAAGAGAGAACATGGCTTCAGCTCCTTTCCCCTCAGATCCAGCGTATGCTCCCCACACCATGAGAGACCCATTCCAGAGTGGTGGAAATAACCACTAGTACACCTTGGAGAGAGAAACTGAATCAACAATACGAGCACCTGTTACGGCTCTGGCCATTCCATCGCCTCCACGGCGCCCTCTACGGGCAAGAAGACGGCAGTGAGCCACCTAATCATCCACACCTGCTCCCGATTGGCAATCACCACCTGCCCTACAAGAACCCGGTTTCCCTCTCCACTCATCGCTAGATCTTTTCGTTCTACACCTTGGTTCTTTACCTAGCGTAGCGCGCAAACCCTCGTCGTTGGCACATTGCTGACCATTGAGTGAGATCTAAACCCCTTTTGTTTTTCTCCCGTTCCTAGTGCTCGGACTTCCCCGCCTGGACCAAGCCTGTTTTCCCGCTGCTCCCTTTTTCCGGTCCTCGGGACTGTAGTTTCGTTGTAGTTATTTCTTTTCGTGCATTAAAGGCCCGTGCGGGCATTTTTTACTTTTCCGTCTCCCGTGTTGTGCGTTTGAGTCTTAGACAACAACCCCCTAACAGCACCGCTCATAAAACTTTCTTCAACTCCTTCTGAGAACCCTAAATGCTCCACTCAGGTAGAACAAAAACATTTTGAATTTTTGGGAGATTTGCGTGCCACTGTTTCAGCTGTAAAGGAAGTTAAAAGAAAGCAATAAGACTTGGACAACTGTGGGGATTGCTGGGATACCAATGAGTGAAGCTATATCAAAACCTGTAAATACTGTAACATCACAAACTTCATTAGAGCAGTTTTTGATCATCAGCTGTTAATTGAATGGGCAGAGATATGTTATGTCAAATATATTAAATGCAATGATGCTATTGCACGCCTGATGGCATGTTTATGCAAATACAGATGTATTTGAAGAAGTAGGCATCTCAGTTGTTGAATAATAATGATGTGAGTAGTGTATACCGGCGGAAGCCAACTGTAGATATTTGTAACATTTAAACTATTCAGAGTCTATCTAAAACATCCCCATCTCTCACTGTTAGTATTATGCAGATGTTGCCTTTAAAATCGTTTCATTGTACAGCAGCAGTTTTTAGTGCCTATAGAATATAAACGGGAGGCGGTTCCATATCTTAATCCCACAGAGACGTTAAGGCCTGTCATGCAGATCTATTTTGGTCCAGCTGGTAGAAGAGAAGACCCCCGTCTTCTTGATACACCCACATCATATATCACTTTAGCCATGCCACCCACACACACACCTCAGGACTTAGGACCAATGGTAGAACTTTTACAGAAACTAACACTGACACACTGCATATATTATGTCAGACAGTTGGAGGTTAGATTTTAAACACCCTTTGTTTTCAAATTCTGATTGTACTTAAGAGTTATCCCAAGTGCCATCTCAGTTGTGGGCCATACATAAAAATCATTGGTTGCTTCGGCACCCCCTCTCAAAGTTACTTTAAAATCAAATGCTACTTCACCATGTATTCAACAATATCACTTGTCACCTGAAGCATTAGATGGGATTCAGCCTGTGATTAATTCACTTTTATCCCAAGGTATTTTAAAGGAGACTACTAGTCCCTGTAATACACCAATATTGCCTCTTCCATAACCAGGTAGAACTGACGAGTGGTGGTTTGTACAGGACTTGAAAGAAGTTAATAATTGTGTACTTCCCATCACACCCATAGACATACATACAATATTGTCATCAATTCCATCAAATTCTACTTAATATACTGTAATTGATTGATACCCTTTTTCTCTGTTCCAGTTCATCCAGATAGCCAATACTTATTTGCATTCACATATAAATGCAAACAATATACCTGGACTAGGATGCGTCAGGGTTATACCAAAAGCCTTGGTGTTTATGCTGCTGCTGTGTATTGTGACCTAGCTGACCTAGAGCTTCCAAGACACAGCACTCTGATCCAGTACACTGATGGCCTACTGGTGGCCTCGCCCTCCAAGGAAGCTTGTGAAAAAGACACTGTTCACCTACTCACGCACCTTGCAAACAAAGAACATCAAGCCTCCGTGCAGTATCTACGACATGTGCTCCCTAATAGCACTCGAGAACTGTCCCCATGTAGGATATAGACTGCTGTCAGTGGTAAAGCCTCAAACAAAGACTCAAATGCTTTCCTTCCTGGGAATGGCTGAATTTGTGCTGACAATGGATTTTTGGATTACAGAGCTATGGATGCTGTGTTACGAGAGACTATGGTGGAGGACAGACCTGCTCACATTGAATGGTCGGATGACTTTTGAATCTCTCAGAACAGCTCTGAAAGTTCTGCCCTGGCTTCGGGACTACCTGACTACTCATTGCCCTTCCACCTTTTGTCTCAGAATGTGAAGGTCACGCCAACAGCATTCTAGCTCAGCAGCAGGGTTCTGGTAGACGCCCGGTAGCGTATTGCTCCAGCTCACTACCACCTATTGTCTGTGGTTTGCCAGGTTGTCTTTGATCTATAGCTGCTGCTGCAACTATGGTTGAGAAGTCATCACCAATTGTTCTACACCATGAATGCACCATATATGTTCCACACGCTGTTCAATTAGTACTTAATTCTGCAGCCACACAACATTTCACAAATGCACGCTGAGCAGGTTATTAAGTAACTTTGCTGAGTAAAACAAATTTACATCTTAAACGCTCTCCTCCGGTAAATCGTGCTACTCTGACGTTTGACAATTATGATGGAATGAGGAAATTCATCCATCATTCTTGTGTTGAGACAGTACAATAGTGCACCTCCCCTTGAGCAGATTTTAAGCAGACACCACCTGATAACTGTGACTTGGGTTTGTACACTGACGATTCTTCTTACAGACTAACTGACGCTGATTATATTTTATTTTGGAATCCGTTTCCCTCCCACCTGGCACGTCAGTGAAAGGAACATCTGCAACTATTTCCACAGATTATAGATATGCTTTGGTGTAGCACATGACTTTGGTATGCTATGGCAGCAAACCCATTCAACACAGTGCTATGGTTAAGCATTTACTTGAAGCAGTTTTACTCCCATTTGAATTGGCAATTGTTAAATGTAAAGCTCACCCAGGTGCCTCTGATTCAGTTTCTCGAAGTAATGCTTTGGCAGATTTGGCTGCTAAACAAGCTGCATTAGAACCTTCCATGGTGTTCCTACAAGGCCCAAAACCAGTGCAATCTGACCTATTACCAGTCCCTCCACTAGATGATGTCACTAAGCTGCAGAATAGTGCTGATGGCAGTGAAAAGGCAGTGTGGTCTAAGAAAGGTTGTACACCCTCAGAGTCTGGCTTGTGGCTCCACCCTGATGGTAGGATAGTTGCCCCTTGGTCTCTCCTCCATGCTCTGTGCCAGCTGGCACACGGCCCCTCACATGTAGGGGGAGATGAACCATGTCATTCAAGCACAATGGTTCGCACCAGGGATCACTGCTGCAACAGAACACTATTGCAGGGGATGTTTGTGCTCAACATGCAACAGGTAAGATCACACTTTCAAAACATGATCACTTGTGATGATTGTGAAATCACGCAGGCATCCAAAGAGCACGCAAGCTCTGATCCAATACCAAAGATGGTGGCGGTACATTGTCACCAGTAACATGGAGCTGGAGCAATACTGATAAAGTTGTCCCTGTTCCATATTGGATTTCAATGCCTCTGCCTTTGGCATATGAGATCTAGATGTAAATATCAACATGGTGGTATGCTCAGGTCACTAACATGGCATGCCATGCTACAGACAGCCCTTGCATGGCCTGCATCAAAGCTCCTGTTTCATCAGAGGACATTATGGGGCTACATCCTATCCCTCATGTTGAAATATGTCCAGAGTAAGCCCCGATGGTTCTTGCCTTGTTAAGAAACCTTCCAATCATTTCTAATGTGGAGAGTTGTTTCCTATTATTACTTCATTCTAAAGTAGACCTACTTTACTTTGTGTTAATTTACCACCATTATAGACATATTATCCATGTCTTGTAACTCTTCCAATGATCATGTTTTATTAAACATCAACTCAATGCCTATCCAGAGCGTCAGGCTAAATCTTTTTCAACAATTACCTTCAGGAATAACACTGTTTGCCTCCGTAACAGCCAAGCCTATTGAAAAATAAGCGGACAAGCTTCTTTGAAACATATTTCAACCATTCAAGCCCTTATTGAATCCCCAAAGGCACGCAGTAGAACTTCAAAAGTACTTACACACACACGCACACACGCACGCACGCACGCACGCACGCACGCACGCACGCACGCACACAGACACAGCCACACAGCCACACACACACGCACGCACACACACATGCATGCACGCACGCATACACACACACACACACACACACACACACACACACACACAATGGGTCCAGGGGCAGGTTTGTGAACTTTTTAAAATGGTTTTTGGCCACGTGCGCACTCAACCGGCCAGAAACCAAATTGAGAGATATTTCAGATATTTCATCAAAACGCTGTTCAAACTATTATCAACATATTCCCACAAATGGCATTAAAAAGTTTGGGACTCAAGTCAATGAAATCCAAATAAATATTCCAAAACGGTAATCTGAATAAATCATTGAAAACCACCCCCCCAAATAAACACAAGATCACTCACTTTGAATGACCTTGGAGGGTGAATTGAGCACACTTCTAGAATTTTTACGATTCCGATCACTAGGCAACGGAGATGACACCATCCCCGTTGCCTAGTGATCGTCTGAGGCTGAATGCATAGGAGGGGAGCTTTTCTGTACAACCAAAATACAGAGAGGGAAAATCTCTCGCTATTATGTGGTTATTTAAACCAAAGCAAAATAGAGCATTAGAATATCTAACAAACGCTGCCAGTAAAATGATTCTCCAAAAGCTGGCAGACGCTGAAAGAAAAGAGAGAACCGCTTTTTATGAGCAAAAATGTGTCCTTTAAGTCGTTTGAATGCATTACGTACTGCAAAATGCAGCACAATAAGGAGCGTAATTAATTGTGGTAGCATTACAGAACAAGCAACAGTAATCTCAAAGAAATTCATTAATTTCACCAAACGCCCATAGCAAGCATTCTGCAAAGCCTTTACACACCTTTGGCCACACAGTGAAAACTTATTTTTGCATTGTCATAGCGTTAGAGAATAGTCTTCATTTGAATGCATTTCATTTTGTGCAAAACTCAATGAGAGGTTGCGGGCATAACGCTGTGTGCCTGCGCATCTCTGGCGTCCCCCCATGCAAACAGGGCAGACAGTATGGACAGGAGTGTCTTCAAGTTTCGAGTATATCGCCGTAGTTCCCGTTGGCATTAACATTCAGGAAGACTTGTGACCCCCCCCGA
>OMNR01018741.1:1799-15001 GCA_900303205.1 Mora moro
AATACAAACACTTGCGCCCGGCAAAATTGCTTAATTTACATTTACTTCATAGCGTAACGTACTACTCTACACGTGTGTGTGTGTGTGTGTGTGTGTGTGTGCGTGCGCGCGTGTCTCTCTCACACACAGTGCCTCTGCGCTTCGCTGCCTTGGGGGACTGGGGTGGGATCCCCGTCCCTCCGTACTATACCCTTCACGAGGAGGCCGTAGCGGCCGAGGCCGACTGGCTCGCCCGGACCTCGGGCTTGGACTTCGTCCTGAGCCTCGGGGACCACTTCTACTTCAGGGGGGTGACGGACGTGGCCGATCCCCGCTTCAAGGCCAGTCCGCGCAACCCCGCACACACGTGTACTCATTTGCGCACCTGTATTTAACCAGGGAAACACCTAACTGAGATTAAATGTTGTGTTTTACAAGGCACACACCCGGAAGTCGCAGGGCTGAGAAATATAGTATTATTAATGTTATGAAGGGACATGTGGTTGAACTTGACTTGGCTTATTGTGATGTCCATAGGCCTACGTGTGAGGTATTGTCATAGCGGTGCAATTGCAATGAACCTAAAGCGTTTGTCGCACACTTGTTGTTTCATTTCAGCCGCAGGTGTTCACACCGAACGACGGGGTCTGTTAGTGACTAGGGAGTACGGTTGATCTGCTTCACAGGGCTTTGAACAGTCGGAGGTTATACGAGTTCAACAACAGCAACAGGCCATTTCATGACGCTGTGTACTGTAAAGTGGTGAAAGGGCGCCCCCTTGTGCTTGGAAATGATTAGGGTTCCCTCGGAAAAGTAGTCTGATTGAAGACCCTACGTTTCATCCTTGCATTCCATTCAGGGTGTTTGGCCAAAAATAAATAATGAAATACAACACATCCTAATATGTAACCTCCTAATGTGGAATAATAATACAGCTCCCTGTGTTATTGTCTGCCAACAACTTATACAGGTGTTTCATTGTTCTGACAGTACACGTTTGAGAATGTATTTTCTCACAAGTCGTTGTTGGCTGTTCCGTGGTACCTGGTCGGAGGAAACCATGACCACCTCGGGAACATCTCGGCGCAGATGGCCTACTCCAACATATCTCACAGATGGTAGGGCGCACAACGGCAAGTAGGCCTACTAACTACATGTTTGGCAAAATGTAACTTTTGTTAGCTGAAAAACACAATGCAGTTTTGATTCCATGCCTTAGTAGGCTACCTTTGGTAATTTGGTTAAATACTAGCCACTAACTACATTTGACCTAATTACATTTTTGGGACCATGATATCCACTCACAGAACCAACAAAAGCCTGCTAAAAGCCATAATTGAAGATGTTTTTTGATAGTTTTAGTGACAAAACCAGAAATACAAAATTCATAATCAATACAATTTACACAATTTACAATTTACAATACAATTGTGGGTTCTCCATGGGACTCACTCCAAGAGACCGTGAGCAGATCTTTCTAAAACTCATATTTTCCTTTTTTGAGTTTCATATTCTGTTTTACCTTGGAAGGAACTACCCGGCTCTTTACTACGAGCTCCTGTTCACCGTTCCTCACACGAATGTGTCCGTGACTGTGCTGATGATCGACACGGTGGTGTTATGCGGGAACACCTTCGACCAAGACCAGCCACGTGGACCAGAGAACCTCAGCGCAGCTGAGATACATTGGGAATGGATCAACGCTAGACTAGCATACAGCAAGTAAGTGTCCCCTGCCCTAGTTTCTATTCCATTTAAAGGTGCTGTAGGTAAGATTTAAGAGCTATGATTTGAGTGTAATCTGTTGCCAGCCATCCGTCAGCTATTAGTGAGTGAAATGCTCTGTTCCGGTTGACTGCGCCTGCCTCTGTATGAGAGCATTTCGATTTTAGACCGCCCCTGGCTAATTTCTGACCAATCAGGGCATCTCTTCCCTCATTGGTTCAGGGGATCCATCTTGCTTGTCAATCACAGGTGTATGACTGCAACACTTTCTTCATGGTGGAGAAACCTAGGGAGGGAGAGAGCAGAGGTGGAAGGGATATTTTTTGGCTTGTTTAGTATCAAACAACTCTCTTTACAACTCTCAAATATTACCTACACAGCACCTTTAATAAAATCGGAGAAACATATTTTTGTGTTTTGTGTTTCAAACACTTGTCATGTTTCTCCCTCACAAGTATTTGACATTACTCTATTCTATTGGTTGAAATATCACCTGTCTCACGGAGGTCTGATGTCACTTGCGATGTCACGTGACATCCGGAGCTGTTGCAATAACGGCTCAGGAGTAAAGGGTAACCCTGATAGGTTTGTAGATCTTCCGCATACTGGCACTGTGTTCCACTGAGCAGTAGTTCTGGACCATGTCCCGCCATAAACCGGTTTATATTTGAGCCAGGATTAATCCGGCATTCAGTCCAACCACTCGTTGACGTTGTGATGCACATTCTAAGGACAAATTGTTAATAAATTAGTGATGCGTGATACAAATGATGCAATCTAAATCTTAAAAACACACTAGACTAAGGTTTTATAGTTATAGATTGATATGTAATCTATGGGAAAATAGTTTGTGCTCAGTGCTCTTTTATTAGACAGCAAATACTATGCAGCTGTAAATTCCAGTTTAGCCTCTAGATGGCAGCAAAGCTGCGAATGTGGTCAGTAGTTTTGTAGAAGCGCTTTAAAATATAGGTCATAGTTTATATTTCACTGCTTAATTTCACTATTGAGTGACATTAATAGCTATTGTCACTGTGAGGTTGCTGTCATATATTTACTAAGTAAATAAATATCAAATGTGTTATTGCCTAAAAAATGCTAACAACATTCCTCTGCATATATGGCCGACAGAGCATAATGTGGGAAGTGGTGAGTTTGTCAGTGGGTAAGAATGTAGTGTTTTTTTCTGTCCCTGCGGGTCATGCACTTCCAAGCCCAACATTGTGTTTCGCAAGAGTGAAAAATAACCAAAAAAGGTGTTACACAATGGGTTTACACCATAGAACGTGGTTTTAGAAATGGACAAGATAGTGCAGTCAAGGGGGGAAGGGTGCGCTATACTGCAAATACAGAATAAGGATCTAACTCGATTCAACAAGGCTTAGTGACAGTATTTCAGCGGCCATGTTTGGTGTCTTGTGTCAGCTACTAAGAATCACTGGCAGCAGTAAAACTCTTCCAGTCAGTATAAGATAAATATTAACTTGTTCACTGGTTAGAAAGAACAATTATTCTAACTTTGCCCTCCCACACATAACCTTCCTGTGAATGAATGATATTGCATATGTTATGGTCTTGGGGATATTTAAGTTCACGTCTTCTGAAATGTATTTGTGTTCAGGTGTACCTCGTTAGGGGAACGAGGTACACCTGAGCTACCTTGTCCAGGCACTAGTCTATAAATTGGTTCCAGTTTACAGACTAATTGCAGTTGTTTAGTTTTCTAGATTTAGTGGGAAGTCAATCAATCAGTCAATTAACCTTTGTGAACCCACATCATCTGAAAGAACCTGTTTGCTTTCCTTCATGTAGCACCTGCATCCTAACCCTAACCCTAAAATGTTATGATAACCTGATAATGGACCCCTTTTTCAAGAGGTTTCACAGCAGGGTAAACACAACAAGACATAGTTTCTCACATTAACATCACGTGTGCTGTGTGTGTCCGCTTGCCAGCTTGGTCAACATGTGGTATCCTTTTTTTGTTTGGTTTCTACTACCGGTGCACATAAGTGCTGGCTTTTTCACTCGATGGATTTAGCTTGGATTGCCATTATTGATGGTGATTTACATTGCCGCAGGTCAGAGTACCTTGTGGTCGCTGGTCACTATCCCGTGTGGTCCATCGGCCATCACGGGCCCACCGGCTCCCTGGTGAAGAGACTGCGTCCTTTGCTGAAAAAGTACCAGGTCACTGTGTACATGTGTGGCCACGACCATGATCTGCAGGTGAGTAGCACTTTAGTGTGGCTGTGGACTTTAGTGACTGTGGACTTTACTATGTCTGTATAGTTTAGTATGACTACCCAAGCGAAAAAAAGATATGTTTCAAATATATTTCATGAACATATTTACAATTAAGTATGCCAGTTGTGTATGTATTTATGTTTACCTAAATTGGAACCATTTAATATATTGAAATTGTATGTGTATATTAAATATAATTGAAATTACTATTAAAGTACATTAAAAATACTTAAAATGATCTATAGTGAGACGCTTCACGTGCATTCGAGGTGTACTAATAACATAATATAACTATATATTTTGAGTACACTGAAAGTATATTAAATATTTATTTGAATCGGCGTGTAAATATACTGTGCTATATAGTATACTGTAAAAAAATACTTGAAATGCAACTGTTGTAGCAATAACACGTATGCATGTAAAAAACTATTTACATTACTTCTCAACCAACTTTATCATTGCATTATTAACCAATAATGCCGAAACAAAACTGAATGTGTCTGCGTCACAGGATGAGCACTGCCAGCGTGTGAATGGGGGCATCCGGGTCTCGTTAGCCTATCAAACAGTCTCTTTAGAAGTATGACTGTAGAGTGGGGGAGTGTCACCTGGAAGGTATCATGGATTCATGCTATGAATATTTATCTAAAACAAAAAACCAAACCAGACCAAAGGGCTTGTAGAGGTTATGGTAACACAATTTGCACAACTCATTGTGTTACAGGGGTCAAGAAATAGAAATGACAAAACAAGGTTGCATCCGAAACTGTGTGGTGGGTTTTGCCATTGTTCAAACTGATGGCCGTAATTGATAACGACACGGTACATACCAACCAAGTTATATTTAACTATGAAACAGCGCTGGTATGATAGTTTAACCGCAGTGAAATGGAGGTAAGATTGGTTGGATAAAAACGTTCATTCCACAAGAAACACACAACAATGACTTTATAAGGAAAGGGTAAGATGTATTTTGGATTAGGATTTTCCTATTCAGTAAATCAAAAATCAGTGTCCTTCAAAATATAATCCAAAAATCACAGTTATTCACTGTTACCATTGCGATCCATTTGTCATTAGTGTAACTCTTTCCAAATAAAATAGCTCTTGTAAAGTTTTCAAATCCTCAAGCAATGGTATTTAGTCTTTTAGTCCTTTTCCTTTGAGTGAACCCCAAAATAAATAAAACCTGAGATGTCAGAAAAATAACAAATACAATAAAATGAACTCTTCCTTTGAATTAAATCCTTGTGGGATGGTCTGATAAGGTCACAGGGCAATGGGAACCAAGTTGAACACGACACGAGTCCAACGATGATGTCCACCATGGAAACAATGAACAGTTCTGAGGTTCTCATTAGGTGTTCATTCTAACTTAAATGTGTATTAAAGTATCATACAAGTGATCATACAGTGTACTTAAAAATGTTCTTCCAAGTGTACTGTAAATAGTGTAAAAGTGTACTAACTAGAATTTTTTTTACTAAAAGCATATTCTTATTAAGTGTTATTAGTGTAGTTCTGTAATATTTAGAGCATACTCTAAATTTTGAGTATAGAAGTACAATATAATATAATAATAATAATAATAATAATAATAATAATAATAATAATAATAACAACAATACATTTGGAAAACATTTCAATATTTTACAGAAAAATAGAACTTATACTTTAAGTATACTTAATATACTTAAATATAAGAAAATATATGAAGTACAATCTAAATATATTTGTATTCGCTTGGGTATGTAGTTTAGTGTGACTGGAGTTTAGTATTATTGTGCAGTTTCTCCTCAACTTTGTGTTCGCCATATGTTATGTTACCTATAACTCGGTACATTCCAGTGAAATATTATTATGGACATCCACTGAAGATGTATTTTGTTTGTTTGTCAACGTTTTGATGCCACCTGTATGTTTCCGCTTCCCGTCAGTTCATCAGAGAGGATGATGGAAGCTCCTATGTCATCAGTGGCAGCGGGATCGTCAGCGACCCGTCCTTAGATCACAGGGACAGTGTTCCGTCCTCCTGGCAACTCTACTCCAGCCCTGTCAATCATACATCTGGAGGATTGTCTTATTTCGAGGTCACAGAGAAAGCAATGTCAATTAGCTTTCTACAAACAGATGGAAAATGTGTGTATCGCACAGAACTGGGAAAACGGAACACTTGAGGTGTTGGTTTCATTGTTCAAATGTCAAATTCACATACCTTAGAATCCTCAAATCAGCCATTTATTAACCATATTTACCATTTATTAACTGAAGTTACTCAATAGATGTAAGGGAGAAACAAATAAAACTATCTGGACTATGTATTCATTTAGTAACAATTATTATTTATGGTTTACTTAAAAACATCACAAACATTTGACAATTCTATATAGAACAATCTCGTGAACTACAGAGGGCAGTACTGAATCACTATTTGTAAAAGTTGCAAAGCTGCTTGCTTTCTGAAATTTGAGCAAACTTTCCCAAAATACTACTACTACTGTAAATGTGTTGTGTATGTGTTGTTGGATTTAATGAATGAAAGCTATCACTTAACAAATCATAACCAATTATAAACACAAGGTACTCATAGAACAGGCAGAAGGTTTTATTTTAATATTTTATTGTGAATGTATTGTTAAATCAGTATTATTTGTTCACATTTAAATATGATAGAAATCCATTGCATGAAAGTCAATCAGTGTTCAAATAGACAAAAACCTATTCAAATAAAATATCTTTTCTATTTTGTGAACTCGTGACCTTTGAAGTTTTTAACAATAGAGGTCATACAAACCCATACAAAACACCATAATATAAAATCATAGCAATTTCATTACTATTTTAAATAATAAATTATACAACTACATACAAAAATATAACTAGTTTTTGATTTTCCATTATAATGTAGCATGAATGAGTCTTCTAAGATCATACCCTCGTCTCCCGTAGTTAATTTAAAATGAGAAAAATAAATACATAAAAGCCAATGGTAGTATTTGTCAAACAGTTAAAATCAGCAGTACTTTTCACCAAGGATATACAAATAGCACACCAGCGAATTCCTGTGTTTATACAAAAATATATACTTTTCACAGAAATTTAGTGTCAGTTTTCCTCACGTTAGGACTAAAGGCTAAGAAAAGGCGGTTTCACAGAAACCAGGTTCACACGTTAGATTCCAGCGTCCCACAGCGGAATGTAGAACCTGCTGCGACCTTTGAAGAGGCACTTCAGATGTGGCCCTGCAGCTGTACCTCACCCCCACCCACCCCCTCCACACACACACACACACACACACACACACACACACATTGTTTTACGCTGATTGCAGTGGCACGCCCTCCTTCCCCTTCTGGGCTCTGTTGCTCCGGCGCCTGCAGCATAGCACTGTGACCACGATGACGGTGACCAAGATGGCCAGGATGAGGAGGACGCCCCCGGCGATCACCGGCACCGAGTACACTGTGGAGAAAAGTAATATTACAGTACGGTACATTACAGTACACACAGGACCTAAACAACAGCGATGGCACTTTGGTCTTGGACATTTTGTAAAGTACTTCTATGGCGATTCACCGTTTTTTTGTCTGCACACTTTCACAAACTCTGTGCTGACACAACGCACATTGAGTCCAAAAGACAAAGTGCTATATTGCTGTTGCTTACATTCGTGGCGTGACCATGTGAGCGCTACATGCTCTTCGGCAGAATGGGAGGTCATTTTTACAAATGCTATGACGGATGTTTTAGTGAAGCCAGGAGAGACGGTTACAATGGTTTGATCACCCAGGCCAGTATTGTCCTTTAAATAGATGTTGTTTTTAACCTTATCCTAAACACATATTCCAGCATAGTTATTTCAACGCATAAACATGTCGTAGTGCATTTATAGAAGAATGTGTATATTCTACTTCTAAATACACTTTGCAATTCCCTAGTTGTTGTTCACATACATTCCAGAGCAGCCCGGCTACGTGCACCGCTGTGTCGACATTCGTATCTTCCCGCTCGCAGCAGGGAGGAGGACTGCTGACCGACGTTGTTTCTTTATTGTAAATAAATCATCCATTTTCCCTTTAACTTCCCGACCACTTCCTCTTGGCCCCGCACCGTTGACCTCAGAGTGACACAACTACTCTGTCACGAATAGGAGATTTACACTGCGTATTCCTGCCATGCATCATAGCGACACAGAAACGCATCTTGTTCCCCAAAACTACCTCTTAAATATTTGTGTTTATTGAATATGTTGCAGTATGGTCAAGTTCAACGCACGGTCTATTCTATTGCAATATCGTAATTCTAGGAGTTCTATAGGTGCTGTTTTAGTTGGTCTTAAGATGTACAGAATGTTCTACAGCCTATTTAGAGACTACGCAGATCTGTACACCCTAGGTTAGCTTAGTAGATATGTATTGGAGTAGTGGATGTATTGACGTCACATTGCACTTTCACCTCAAAAATATTCCTAGCAAACGCTTGTTGTTGCCATCATTGGAAAAGAATATTTGCACCACAGACCGACCACTGATTTCCCAGTGTGTGCGTGACACACAGATAAATACGAGAGCTGGAGTATGTATTGGGAAGCCCCCTGGTTTCCCCCTTCTGCCTTCCTTCCTCCCTTCCTCTACCTAGCTTTCCATTATCACTAGTAAATACATCTACTTCCCTTCTATGAAACCCCCTGAACTCTTTCTCAACTCAACTACTTTCAAATCCTCTACTTTTCAAATCCGAGTTCATTTTGAGATTTTCCAGACGTTGCACATTCTATTCAATGGTTTTCATTTACATTTAACTTTCATTGCATTGCACTTATTCTATTCGACTTCATTCAAATTCAAATCCCCTTGTGAGCCAAGATGCGTCAAACATTAATTCTATTCTACTCCTATCACAAATCCACCAAAAATGAGGCACGTAACAAACAGCCCCCTCATCCAGATACAGAGCATACATTCAATAATATTCCCTTCTATATTACTCACTCTACTTTACGCATTCTATACGATTTATTTCTATTCTATATTCCATTTAATCCTATCACAGACAAGGCACTAAGACAAGACAATCGCGTTATATCTCATTAGACCCATCGCCATGAGGGTTAGAGTTGAGGTGTGCCATGCGTGGTACAAACATGCTGTAATAAGTCTATCTCTATCTCTCACCATCGGTGAAGGACTTGTCCCCTACGGAGCACCGGGGGAGACTGAGCGCGCCCAGCTGCTTGTTGACTCCGCGGCTGGGAATGAAGGCCTGCACGTTGAAGCAGTAGCTCTCCCCCTTGTCCAGCTTGGTCAGCTGTATCTCACTGCCCATGGAGGTGTGCACTTTCTGGGAACAGAAACAAACAGGTTGGGGGGGGGGGGTTAAATTATGTATTTTGGTGGTTTTCATGTGCCATCAGTATGATGGCACACACTAATCAATTACCGTACATGATTATTTCATATGTTGAAATGAAGAACTTTAAAAACATGAAGATTAAACATGAATATGTAGAACGTGGTGCATTATGTCAATTTTCCATTCTGTTGAAATGTATGGTTTATAATAATGCTTCTGGGCAGAGGGCATGTAAAATGAAAACCCTCTGGATTCTAATTGAACAGGTGCTTTAATATAATATATTCATATTGTTAATTTGCTACAAATTATCTGATGCTTTTTTAAGTCACCAGACTCTCAGTCATTTCCTCTAAAGGCAAAAGTAAAAGTAATTCTAGTGTTTTCCTCTGTACAATGAGAGACCGAGACTGAAAGGATTTTACAGTCCAAGCAATAGAAAATATATATTTAGTTTCCTTCTGTCTTGGGGAATGCAGTCTTTATCTCCTTGAACAATAGTTTTTTGTTCATACTCAAGATAAGCTCATGGAAAATATCTACATTTGAGCCAACAGAAACAGCAGTTCTTTTTATTTTGGCTTTCACCTGACCATTCGTAAATCAATGTGATTCCCACTGGGCTCTGTATCTTCTTTGAGGGCTTAGGTGTGTGAGAGTCTAATGTAGGGCATGTTGAGTCTGCCGAGATGGACATTGTGATAAGGGTCTTTACAAATACACTTGACTCAACTCACGGTGTTGAGTTTGGGTCTACTCCTGCTGCTTGCGTCTCCGTGTCGTTTGATTTTAGCGTTTGGTTACTCTTTAAGCCTAAAAAAGAACATGGCTCCTAAATGTGCTAAAACAGAAGGGTCCATGGGTGGTCTTATACCTTGCCAGTGCTGGAGGCTCTTCTGTAAGTGACCTTGTATTGAAGCTCATCGCCGAACACGTCCCGGATGGTCTGCTGGTGGTCTCCAACAAACCGCGCCGTCAGCTGGTCCGTTACGTACAGCGTGACCGACCGCTTGTCCTTCCCCTCCACAATCTTGAAGTCAGGTTTGCCGATATCAGCTGGAGAATAAAGAAGAACAAAGAAAAGAACAAATGAGCACGAAAGTTTGCAGTATAAGTTGCCAACATTATTAGTCTTGGCAAGGGCATGTGACCAAACTGGCATGTTGGGTTTTGTATTGCGATAGTTGGATAGTTGAATTTCCTCATCGCTGTCCATGCAACAAGAGCCTGTTTGTTGTACTTTATCACTGAGTATGTATGGTCATACCAAATAAGCCTTCATACTGTATCTTTCTTTCCTCATGGGCTTCAATATTTAAACCATATTTAAAACACTTTGTTTGCTTCTATTAAAAACACTTTATTTTCACAGAAGTCCAGAGACTCTTGAAAGGCTCTAGGAAACCATTAAGGGGGTTCAGCACATGGGCCTCAGTGGGCATGTTTGTTTGACAAAGGAACACATTACAAGATGGCAAGAGGCCTTTATGCTTTACTCTTTATACATTTGATTAATTTAACCATCTGACTGCCTGCTCACTTAATTACCTGTCTACCTGCTTAACCGCCTGCCTGCCTGCCTGCTTGTCTACCTGTCTACCTGCTTAACCACCTGCCTGCCTGCTATATCACCTTTATCACTAATGCAGTTTCAAAGGCTCAGGCACATATTTACATGAGTAAAGTACAGTTCTTAGAACTGACTCAACTATTTAGTAGTACTCCGCAAAGCTGTACGTCTGTCTATTTCTCTATAAACCAGCAAGAAATAAATCCTCAAATACTCTGGAAGAAAGAAACAAACCTTCACGTTTCAAGGAAGTGTGCAATAAGTGTGTGTGTGTGTGTGTGTGTGTGTGTGTGTGTGTGCGAATGCCTGTGAGGGTGCGTTCATATGTGCAGCAGTGCAGTAAAGAGGGGAAGGTGATGACAGGGGGCCCTGAGAGGGAGAAGGCCCAACACAGGGCCCTGGAATTTAAATCATATCAGATTTATCAGTAGCTCATGAAATATGGCTATTTTCCCATAACATTTTAAATGAAACAATGTGAAAATACTTTGATCTACTACGATGAAAAGTGTGTAATTTTTTCCCGAACCTGACTTAAACATATTCTAATATAGACATCCAATATATTACATGAAAGCTCCCGACCTACTGATTACAGTGGTGTGATCAGAAACTACTGTTATCAACATAAATGTGGAAGTCTGTAATTTTGATATGTTTTGATTTTGTTATAGATGCGAGTTAAGTCACAATTACATCATAATAATTTGTTGTGAGGATATGGAGATAAATGTACGTTATATTCAGTTGCCGTCTTTTTGCAATATAACAAATGCAGACACAGGAGAGAGTAGTGAAGGTGAAAATAAGAAAAGCTATAGCAGCAGTGCCAGCTGTATAATGGTGACAAAAAAAATGTGGTGCGCACCATAAGCCTGTTTAGGGGCCCTTTGTGACCATTTATTCTTCCTTTTTTTCACTTCACCTTGACTGTAGGACTATCGCAGCTCTCGTCGTCCGGGATCGCCTCTCAGACGTCCCTTCTCAAGATTTCTTTCTTCCTGCCATAGAACAGACTTTTTTAAAAATTTTTTACATGTATTTGAATATTTACCTGTGAAGTCCTTGGAAACAGTCATTGTCCGTATCCATAAACGTGGCCTCTACAGTAGTTGGTGGATGAGTCAAACCCACAGCACAACAAGGTTACCCCTCCATACCCTCCGGCGATGCTGCTTCCCATTATCACCTCCTTGTTTTTTCCAGTGTGAAGTGCGAGGGGTATGGATGAGGGTGATTCAGAAGAGGTGGATAGTCATGCTGACAAAAACACATTCCATGACACACAGAGTGGAACTCCATGGAACACATCGGGGGTTCGGAACGCGACTACACGCATCAAGGAGTGTATAATCTTAATCCGTTTTACACTGGTTTACCACGGGCCAGGAAATTGTGATTATTACTATATTTAATAAGCAATGTTGTGCTTCTTTAAACAAAGGAAAGCCTAGGTCAAAGAATTCCTTACAGTCAGTAAGGAAGTTTTTTTGTGAATTCCTCATTCCACAGACAGTTGTTTCATTCAAGATGCATTATGCCAGTAAATGAGAACTTGTTGTTGCTGTTCTGGATGTTTTTTTTCCCAATATTCACCATAGATTCTTTTTACGGTAAAAAGGGTAAAACAAATGTGTTTCTAGCTGTTGACATCAATCTTATATGCCAAGGAAAGCAAATGTTGAGACAATGTGTATCACAAAGTAAAGAGGCACGCCTTGGTTCATATTTGACCATGGTAAGGTCATAGAAGTCTTAAGTCTTAGGTCATGGTAACTAAGGTAACAAAAGCTGTTGTTGCCAGAAATCAACCAACCAAACCAAAGCCTCATTACCGGCCAGCTACCATAAGTTACCTTCAAAGGTAAGTGGTCCAGCTCTGGCACTGGTACCTATTACCACCCCGGAGGCCTACAAGTGAAGTGAGGCACAGGCCTACTTACGCAAGCCTGGACATTTAGCTCCTGCTTCAACATTAGTCCGCGTTCTTCACCTTTGTTAAAAAGTGTTTCTACAGGCCAGCAGTGCGGGGCGGCAGGTTCGGCAAGTCATTTATTTAAATAGTATTGTCGGTGTATGCATTCTAGGCGTGTGCAATGTACAAACAGCCACGTACGAGTCTGGGATGGGTGGAAGATGTGGAGGTTTTCTTACCGTTTAAACAAAGTGTTTAAACATTACTCACACTTGGGAAAGTGTGCTTAGGTACTTATTACACTTACTATATATATAATATTTTGTGCCAGTATTTATTAAGAATTTGTAAGCATAAGCTAAGTAGTAAGCTAAGGAAAGAAAGAAGACTTTTGGCAGGGTTGGCAGGGCC
>OMNR01018825.1:1386-13392 GCA_900303205.1 Mora moro
GTGTGTGTGTGTGTTTGTGTGTGTGTGTGTGTGTGTGTGTGTGTGTGTGTGTGTGTGTGTGTGTGTGTGCGTGCGTGTGTGTGTGTGTGCGTGCGTGCGTGTGTGCGTGTGTGCGCGCGTGCGCGCGCATTCTCCCGTGGAATCGAATAATGTAATCCACTGTACATGTTTTAAATGTGCATAGGGTGCGGTTCGTCCAACAACCAATAGTGTTTTACTATTTATGTCCATATAAATTGAACAAGTAGCTTTAATCGGAGAAATTGTACCCCGAGACAACCTTTACTTCGTTATTCTGTTTCGACCCGGACGGTAAACATCCACGCACCGGAAGAGAGAGTAGCGTGGACCCATGGTGGACGAGCGGCAGTCGTCAAGATGGACAACACCACAGAAGGGACGTGGGAAAGTTTACCCGTGAAACTAAACGACAACATATTGCAAACGCTCAGAGAAATGAAGTTTGCGTACATGACACCGGTGCAGGTACGACCACACAGAGATCAGCCAACCCCCCCCCCAGTGCGTGTTCCTCAGACCTTTCACTGTAGTCCCCAGGACAGTAACACTAACACTCATGTTCATCTCCTTTCTACTTCTGTAGTCCGCCTGCATCCCACTATTCATGCGCAACAAGGACGTGGCAGCCGAAGCGGTACGTGAACACTGAATCTAATGTAACAGTCGTCTCCTGTAACACTAAGTGTTTTATTCTGACAGGACTCAGGATTGCTAACAGCACATGGACAAATCCAAAATCCACGTAAAGTGGACATTGGCTGATACACGTTGAAAAGTGTTGTCATTAGTTGTTATTACTGTCAGTTATTGCATTAATTGATACCGTTGCTAATTGTGCCAAAATTAAATACGATGCTCATTGCCTACATTTCAATTACTGTTATTACAATATTTATTTCCCCAAAACCTTTGCTCTCAGCTGCTTAACCATCTGTATTATTACAGGTAACTGGCAGTGGGAAGACGCTGGCTTTCGTAATTCCTATAATAGAAATTCTACTGAAAAGAGAAGACAAACTCAAGAAAATGCAGGTATGGGAGTGTTGTATGGAGAAAACAAGAGATTGGGAGTGTTCTTTGGAAGTGAAACTGCATCACTATGCTATAACACGTATCTTTATGCACATTTGTTTTGTTTTCTAAGGTGGGTGCGTTGGTGATCACCCCCACCCGAGAGCTGGCCCTTCAGATCAGTGAAGTGATGGAGGGATTCCTCCTGAAGTTCCCACAGTTCAAGTAGGCAACGAGTGAAAGGAAACCATTGTGTTTATTAGTGTTAAAGAGTTAAATCCTATATAATGAATTCATGGATTACATGCCAGTGAGATTCAAGTATTCAAGCAATATGATTTATATATGGACTTCATATTGGTGAACTCATGTAGTGTATCTATATCATGAACCTATCATGTAACGTGTGCATATCAGGAGCCCCTCATGTACATGTCATGTATCTGTGTCTTTTGTTTTTCCAGGCAGATTTTGTTGATTGGTGGCAGTAACCCCATAGAAGATGTGGAGAAGTTCAAAGAACATGGGTAAATATTACCAGCACATAGTCTTACCCCAAAGGATGAGACATATCAGAATCAAGCATGGAGTTACCTCACGGCGGAGACTGACCTCTCTCCGTTCCCCGTGTCCAGTGCCAACATAGTGATCGCCACGCCCGGCCGCTTGGAGGACATGTTCCGCAGGAAGGCCGATGGTCTGGATCTGTCCATCCTGATCAAGACCCTGGACGTGCTTGTCCTGGACGAGGCAGACAGACTGCTGGACATGGGCTTCGTGGCCAGGTACACCTAAAATTTACATTTCACGGCAACTTTAATCATCCAGATCCTCCTAGATGTTTAAGTCTCAAGGGATTTTAAAATGGACACGATCATTTTCAATGAGTTGATGATATTTTACTGTGGTATTTTAATGGCATCGTGTCGTTCAACAAGCCCCATGTTGTTTTTCTTCCCAGTCTGAACGCTATCCTGGCCTATCTGCCCAAGCAGAGGAGGACGGGCCTGTTCTCGGCCACCCAGACCCAGGAGCTGGAGAAGCTGGTGAGGGCGGGCCTGAGGAACCCTGTACGCATCACTGTCAAGGAGAAGGGTGTGGCCTCCACCGCCACCCAGAAGACCCCTGCAAGACTCTGCAACTACTACACCGTAAGTAACTAATATATTAAGTAACTACTACACCGTAAGTAACTCAGTTCTGAAGTAACTACGACACCGTAAGTAAATAATATATTAAGTAACTACAACACCATAAGTAACTCATTTCTGAAGTAACTACGACACCGTAAGTAACTAATATATTAAGTAACTACTACACCGTAAGTAACTAGTATTGAGTAACCAATATATACCATATCATAATAAATCCAGTCCACCAAATAATGTATAGACAGTCACTCGACAATGACAGTCAATGTGGAAAATACAAATTTTAAAAGTAAAAATACTATCTTTTTGTTCCATTTCCAGATGTGTAGAATTGAGGAGAAGTTCAACAACTTGGTGGCGTTCGTAAGACAGCACAAACATGAGAAGCAGCTTGTGTTTTTCAGGTACGTCCATACGTCTACCCACTATCACTATCTAGTCATTTAGAAGATGCTTGTTATCTAAAGCAATGTACATGTGACTTCAGATAAATGTCCTGAAGGAGCAGGCATGGGTCTCGACTGAGAGTCTAAACAACAGTCACTACGCTTTCCTGCCCTCATGCACCTAGGCTGTAAAGTGTTCAGAAGCTGAACTCTTGTTGTTATAACCGTCCGTGTAATCAGTGACTTGAGGTTTTACGGCGTCTCGTCCTCAGCACGTGTGCGTCCGTGGAGTATTACGGCCGCGCGCTGGAGGCCCTCATCAAGAACGTCTCCATCCACTGTATCCACGGCAAGATGAAAAACAAACGCAACAAGATCTTCGCTGAGTTCCGGGCGCTCAAAAGGTTCGGTTCGACTGCATGTTCCCTAACTGCAGATCCCAAATTCCACCACCAGGGATTACTAAAGTACATCTTATCTTATGTCGTCATGTAAAAGTGTATTGGGAGAACTTCTGTTGCCCAATACGAACTACTTTGAGTTCTGTATTAACTTTGTACTGTACTGTACTCTAGTGGGATTCTGGTGTGTACAGACGTCATGGCCAGAGGCATCGATATCCCAGATGTCAACTGGGTCTTACAATACGACCCCCCCAGTAGTGCCAGGTAATGGGACTACAATTCACAGTAAAAGTTTTTTGCTTTTGTCAAAATGTGGGCCACCGTTCAGCTACATGTAATTCATGAGCAGGTAGCAGTTAGGCATCATCTTCCCAAGGATGCCTACAGGTAGACAGCAGATGTCGGGGTCCGAACCCAGAAGCTTTACCACGAGTACATCCTGTCATATGAAATATTTTTACCTGACTGTGTTGGGAGTCGTCGTTGGTTGTCAACCCTATTATTGGCTGTCGACTTGTGTCTTTGTCTCAGTGCGTTTGTGCATCGCTGTGGTCGCACGGCACGCATCGGCAACCAGGGAAGCGCTCTGGTCTTCCTGTTACCCATGGAGGAGTCCTACGTGACCTTCCTGTCCATCAACCAGAAAGTAAGTCTGTTACTTATACAGGTCGTTTTACTTCGGGTTATGGATGAGCACATTCGGCCACATCTGAATACGCAAATTAATGAATAAACAAGTGCCTCAACAATCATGTTAAAGGTCCTAAAACCTTTTTGTTTTATATGGCACAGAAATGTTTGCTCTCTTAATGACACATTATGACCAATATTTGAATGGAGAATACCCAATGACCTACATATTCATAAACCCATTCAGGCATTACGGTTGTTCTCACCCTTTGCATTCCCTCATCCCAAGACGGTTCCGTCACCTCAGTCACGTCTCTCTTCCAGTGTCCCCTCGACAGGATGGGGCCGGTCCAGGATGTGGTGGACGTCCTGCCCAAGGTGAAGGCCATGGCGCTGGCCGACAGAGCCATGTACGACCGGGGCATGAGGGCCTACGTCTCCAGCGTGCAGGCCTACGCCAAACACGAGTGTAGCCTGATCTTCAGAGTCAAAGGTGAGGGGCATTTTCCACTGTGTGACGCGGTGGTCGCACCTCTGTCGGTATCTCGCTGATTTGAAACCAAACAGGATTCGTCATGGTTAGCGTAGTGTGGACTATAATTCTTAGACAATTGTTGACACTAACTAGACTGTCCAGCCTTCCTGTCCTGTTCCATTCACCAATAGTTGTGCATCTCAAATACTTTTCTTCCCCCCCAGATCTTGACTTCAGCTCCATGGCCAAAGGTTTCGCCCTCCTGCGGATGCCCAAGATGCCCGAGCTGAGGGACAAAAAGTTTCCGGACTTTGTCAGAACGGAGGTGGACACGGACACGATCCGCTACAAGGACAAGGCCCGGGAGAAGCTGAGACGGAAGATGCTGGCTGAGCTGAAGGAGCGCGGGCCGGCCCCCGTGGTCAAGAGGAACTTGGTGAAGAACCAGTCGTGGTCCAAGCAGAAGAACAAGAAGGACCGCAGGAGGAAGAAAACCGCCAAGAGGAAGCTCGACGAGGTCAGTGATCTACCGTGTTGACGTTAACTCCCGTTGAAAACGTTGAGGTGGAATGCAAACTTAGTTTGTCCTTGAATGTTCTTCGCTGCTTGTTATTCTAATGGCGAAAATGAATTCCGCCTCGAGTTGACAAATGTGCTGTCGTTGGACTTTGTTAGTTAATGTCGATACACCGGGTCACTGGGGACGGGTTGCTATATCGAATAGAAGAGACCGGGCCATATTTGAAGTCGAACGTTGAGAAAACATTAACATTAATTTGTTCCACCACGGATATACAATTTTCTAAAAGCCATCTGGAAACAAAAAATAATAATCTGCATTCTACCTCAAGTTTTAATGGGCTCACTATGTGTAATGACTAACATAAGTAGATTAGTGTTGGGCTACATTAATTACCGTGTTTCACGGAACGGTTTAATTTAACAAAGAGCACTGATGTCTTGTGTCCGATCACACGACCTCAGGGTTCAGACGGGGAGGATGAAGACCTGAAGGAGCTGCTGAACGACACCCGGCTGCTGAAGAAGCTGAAGAAGGGAAAGATAAGCGAGGAAGACTTTGAGAAGCAGATGACGGACGTTCCCATAAAGGCCACCCAGACCGGATCCCCGGGGGCTTCCAACAGCGCCGCAGACGACACATGACCGAACAGTGTACAGACTGCAGTGTTTTGTCTTCAACTCCCGCAAAGACTGACACGACGACTTTTCAAACACACCCACCCTTGGAGAAACTAAGTGCTACTTCTACACATCAACATATAAAATCCACTTTGTACGATAAATGTCGAACACAGATGAACAGTATTTGTATACGTTATTATTAAATGTATAACAATGTTGTCTTTGTTGGTTGAGATTTTCTTCTTTTTTTTATTCGTAGAGATATTATAAATAAAGTTTTATCAATTCGTCGCTGACTGCCGAGGGGGTGAGGACGCCCAGGTCGGTGAAGAGCAGGGTGATGAGGGAGGGAGGTGTGTAGTCGATGATGGGGTGCTCCTCTGACAGGTTCTGGGAGCTCTTCAACGTGTCCGCCTTGTACTGTTCAGATGAAATAAGATATTCAAATGAACAAAAACTTTATTAGCATAGTTGGTTTTTTTTGTAAACAGGCCCCTATTTTACCACCAGGTGTTGAGGTTGGGTTGGGTTGACAAATCATTACGAGCCATTTCAAAATGACAAAGATGTAAATGCAAATGTGCTCGATATCAGGAAAAGAGAAAGTATTAAAAAAATGGTCAAACGTGATTCTTAAGATGTTGCTCAGGTTACATCCTCATACCTTAAACTTATCCGGCACGTCCTGCTGATTGAGGGGGTAGAGGCGGACGAACTTGAAGCTTTCTGCCACCACGTAGAACAGCTTGTTGTGGGCCTTGGAGCACACCGCCATTTGGTAGGTCCCGATCTACACACACACACACAAAGTCATGTTGGTACAAGCTGCGACATGTACTCATCTGGATCCATTTACTTTTTAACAGATAACAGCTTTTATCCGAAGCAGCAGACAGCGATTTATTTTTTTGATACATGCAATTCATGAGCAGGTAGGGGTGTACAGGTAGACTATGGGTTTCGAACCCAGTACCTTTCGACTGGGAGTCAAACACCCTAACCACTATTATCGTGTGTGTGTGTGTGAGTGAGTGAGTGAGTGAGTGAGAGCCCTCTTGAGGGAACATGCCTTGTTGATGATCCCTCCACTCTCCACGACCCCCTCGGCCCCGACGATAACCAGGTCGACCTTCTCCACCACGTAGCTGGGGAGCCGCAACAGAAACACAACCACACCCGTTCCATTTCTGACAAGAAGAATGATGCACTTTGTGGTGCGGGGACACTCGAGGTCACCTTGCAGCGCGGTGTAAAAAAACCACAGTCAAGACTGAACATACAAACGAATACTAAATAAACAGGAAACAATAAACGGAGGACTGGAGTAAACGGAGACGAAACGGGGATGAGCCTAAATTTCGTTGACACGATATGACCTCAATAGAAATGTAGGTTATCGGATATCACCCGTAGGAATATGTTATGTTGTGATAGATCACATCGATATAAACATTGTAGCACGTCATATTCCTAGAAATGGGTGGTATTGTGATACATCTATCACCCAATACTAATGACATGTATACCTACCCCACGGCGGCGTCCAGGACCACGGTGACGGGAACGTCGAGTTTCCTCAGGGCCTCGGCCATCTGTTCGCTGCAACACGTGACAAACATAACCCAAGACAAATTAATGAGTTCATTCTGTTTATTTGTGATTTTATTTTACTATGACTATTTAGTCGTTCGGCAGTGAATTACAGATACGTGTACCCGGGGAACAGGTAAGGGGTTAGAGCATCTTTGCTCAAGGATGCTTGCGGATTACAGTGGACTGTGGACATTGGGGTTCGAACCCAGAACCTTTCGGCCGGGAGTCACCCCAACATCCTAATCACTAGACTAGATAAAAGACTTCAAAAATGTCTGATGGCATCAACATTTAAACCGATAACGTCGTAATAATATATTTCTGTCCCCCCCTCCAAATGCCATCTTCTCATCTTCCAACAATATGACTTGATCCAGTGGCTTCAATTGCTCAATAATCCTGTGATACGACCGGTGTGTGTGCCCTCACCCGGCTGCGTCTGGCTGGGACTCTGTGACGTACACAGAGAACCTCTTCTTCTCGGCCGCCGCCTTCTCCAGCACCCTCAGCACCACGCGGGAGTACGAGTGGGTCAGGATTTTCTGGATGAAAAAACAAAACAATAATCGTGAGCGTTTATGAGACTTGCGATCACAAATCTGGTAAAGAAAAAAATGTATTGAGAGAAAGATTGTAAAGAACAGACGTAGCAGAGACTCGAACCGGCAACCGCCGGATCGGATCAGCGAAATAACAGTGACCATGAAGGGGAACAGTCAGTGGTTATAGAATTATTACGGTATTGGGAGTGAGTCCGGTTCACCCTGGATTTGGGGTTCATCCTCACTCCTTTACGCCCGGTTTGCTGGTTTTAAGACACGACTCACTGCGCCGTCTTTGATGAATGTGTGGCAGAGTTTGGCCACCTTGGCCCGGGACATGGAGATCTTCTCCAGAAACAGCTCCCCTCGCTCCTCCATCACCTTCTTACAGCGCGACAAGTCCTGGAACAACCAGAATGACGTCATTAAATCAGAAAACATTCTTGTCCATCATCAACAGTGACAGAAGATGGTCTTTGGTGGGGCTCACATTTAAACACATAACATGTGACAATTTACAACAACCAGAAAAGACGTGAACAGAACAAAAGTGCAATGAGATAAACTGCAATGGAGAACGTCTTATTTTTGTTTTTCAGCAATGTGATCAATCTGGCTAAAATGTATTGTGCGTAGGGATGGGGAGAAATGGGCTTGAAGCCTTCACTAAACAAATCTCGAATCTCCCCCTGTTCCTTCCACGCCAAACTTAACCATAGTACGAAAAAATCATACCACTCATACCCGTTATTATTCATGCATAACATTTTGCAGTGCACCACACCTGGTGTTCCAGCGACGTGAGGCTGATGAACCGTAGGAAGAGTTCCCCCGCCGAGGACACGGCCACCGAGGAGTCCACTCCCGTCAGACAATCTGTAGCCCAGGTCAGACTCTCCCTCAGCCCGAAGATGGTTTCTCCTGCAAGGAGGAGGTCCCGGGTGGTCGTCAGTCATGTTGACTTGAGTGTGCACAATAACATATGACGCAATATGTTGGAATTGCCAAATGACAGAGCATGGGGTCGGACAAACCTTTGTCTCTCTTGAGGAACTCCAGCAGTGTGCGGATGGCCGCTACGGCAGACGCCATGTCGGCGTCTTTCCTCATCTGGGCCCTGAAGTACTCGACCAGCTCTGGAACAGGAGAGCCAGGGTCAGACGGCGCGTCACGACAAAGTCTAGTCTGTCGTCCACATGCATTGCGACGAGGAGACGGAGCCACTCACCCTGTTCGTTCATGTTGAATGGTACAATGCAGCCAAATACACGGGGTCTGTTGTATTACACGACAAATAATTCAGCCCAAACCCCCCTGTGAATTGTAACGTGTGTCAAACTGAAGCCTTTGACACATGCGCGCTCGACTTTGCTGGCACTGTCGCTTTACTTCAAATACTTACTTCAAATTAAAAGATTTAATGCAACATTAAGCAGACCAACCCGATAACCGTAACTAATGTATCCAAGTTGTTTGTCGATGTAATAACGCTAATTTTAATCCTGTAAACAAGTTGCTTTCTAGTCATGCCACCAACTCATGCAGCGGTGTTGTCGCTGCCGTCTGGCGCCAGTTGATGACGTAGGTGCTGCATCAATAGACCAATCGAAATAGATCTAAGATCTATGGAAATACAACTATGAATATAAGGACAGCTTATGTTTTATACAGACATATTACAAACTTGTTTTACGACAATACAAATAATAGCTGGATTGATTGTACGTGTGCCGGACCCGTAAATGTATTAGAAAAATATCTCTCTAATTTGACATCATAAAAAAACAAAAACACTTTTCTTATCACATCTTATTTAGATGACATGTCATGTGAACTACAACAATTGATACATCATCTTTATTCTACAGAGGATGTTGTATGGGTTAAAGAGGCCACCAGATGGCATTCGTTGTGTCTTTTGTACAAAATTGTAGGCCGAGAATCCAACACAGCTTGTATTTCATTACAAGTCCATGCAAGCACAAACAAAAGTAAAGTTCATGAAGTTCAGTGAAGTTCACACAAGACAACAGCGACCCCACAAGCACCAACACACCTTTATTTATATTTTTGCAATTGAACTTATCTCTGAACTTAAAAAAAAAGTATCATCACCTCCCAAAAATATAACTATTCCGTTGCTGTCTCTTCAACGTTTACCGTTCTTCTACTCTCCCGCTCGTCCTCCATCTTGCCCAACGTGGCGGCGATCTCGGCGTACAGCCGACGCAGCTTCCTGGTGACGTGCTCCTGATCTTCCAGGCTCATGAGGTAGAGGTCCGCAAAGGTCAAACTGGTGCACAGGTCCTCCGTCTCCATGAGGTCGCCAGGGCGCAGGGACCGCTTGAAGCTCGCCACCAGCGTTTGGAAGAGGCGTGCGTCGCCCGCCTGGTAAACCTGCAACTCACTCATCTCCTCCTGGTGCCTCTGGCCCACGGCACGCTTCTTGAGGGCCCGCCGGCGCAGCATCTCCACCCTCTGGTCGCCCTCGAAGCGGTCCATGGTGTGGTCGACCTCTATCAGCACCACCACCGTGAACGCGTTGACGAGGATGAAGTGGCTTATCACGATGAAGACGATGGTGAAGGCGCGCGTGTGGCCGGCGACCAGCCGGTCCAGCCTCTGCTGGAAGTTCGTCCACCCGTCCACCGTGACCATGCTGGAGAGGGTGAAGAACGAGCTGCTGAGGTCTCCCCAGTTGACCGGGTCGCCGGCATCGCGGTCCCCGAAACACTGGGTCCCGATCACTGCGAAGACGAACACCAGCAGGAAGATCTGGCAGAGGATGTCCAGCGCCCTCTTCATGGTCCCGTAGATGGCCGATGAGAAGATCTTCACCACGGGCATGGAGGACACCTTGAGGAGATGCAGGGAGCGACACAAGCAGATGACCCCCAGGGACCCCATGGTGCTGGACGCGCCCGCGAACATGCGCAGGAGGGACAGGACCAGGAGCACCGCACTGAACACGTTGGACTTGCTCTTCCAGAAGCGCACGGGCTCCACGTACACCCTCAGGAGGAACACCGCAGTGTAGACGGCGACGAACAGCTCGTCCGCGACCTGCAGGAGGAAGCCGCCGAGTCGAAGCCTCAGGCGGTGGTCGGTCTCTAGGGCGCTGAGGAGGGCATCCAGGAAGATGGTCAACATGATCAGGCCGTGGAGCCATCTGGACCTGGTGATGCCAGCGACATAGTTGTAGAGCTCAATGTCCATTCTCGCTTTCTGCGGCATCCCTTCATCTGCGGTCCGGTCAGAAAAATAACGCAGGACGATCCGTCGTAAACGTTGGACGACTCCACTCTCATTCTCTCTGACTTTGTCTTCTTCATTGGCCTCCATTCTCTTCCCAAGACTGAAGAGATTCGTTTTCCTAAGTCACTTGACAGAGATAACTGATGTATACGGGTTGTCTACACAGGAATAACTGACACAGAACACATTTTAATTAAAATCTGTATTTGAATGTAAACGTTCTAAATGTTTAAATGGAAACACAAGCGGTAGAACTATGGAATCAACATGGGTCAAAAGTACTGTAGCAGGGTATCACCGTAGCCGAACGTGTATCACCATATCTGAAGGCGTGAAAACATTTTTGTATGAATGCATACATTTATACATTTTATCCATAAGGAGATCTGTAGCTGTGCAAGACATTTAGTGAACAAATGAAAAATATTTGCACAAATCATTTACCATGTTCTGTTTGTGGCTGAAAACAGTTCACCCAGAGCTACGAATCAGATCTACGAGTCCAAACCAAACCTGCGGGTACAAAACCAAACCTGCGGGTCCCCCTGGGCTGTTAGCAGACTTTGGCCTACTACCTGTACTGGAACAGCATGCCGTTTCCCCTGCTGGCCATCCAATGGTGCCTATATGGAGCTCCTGCATATCCACTGCATGTCCACTTCCATTCATTGACTTTTTTATGGTATTTTTATGGTTTTATGGTATATATTATATTTGATTAAATATTGGACCTAAGACATTAAACATCTTTACTGTCAGGGGTCATGACATTAACATTGGGCTACCAAACCATCCCATTAGACTACACGGATGCATGTTTAAACAGGCCAGGGCATTTTGTTCAGTGAACTGTTCACTGTCCATGTGGCTCTTGCCAACGTGACGTGACGCGCACGGAGGGGGGGGGGGCGATCAGGCGGACCAATTATTGCTAATCTCTGCAAAATATTTACTAAATAATAACTAAATAACTAAATAGCTCACTTTTATAATTCAACGTCACGTTTATTGTTTAGCAACATCACACTGACCATCACGGGAAGGAATGTTCTCGCTAAAAAACAAAACAAGCAGGCAGCCACTCGTGTCTCCTCCTGTGGACTCATATTTCAATGTTTTGGTCTCCAGAGTTTTCCAGTTAACGTTAGTCTATTAATCAGGAGGTTATCTGATATGATTGATTAATGATCTTATTTGAGTATCTGGGTCGATCTACCCCTTGGCAGACTGCAGGAAAACCGGCTACAAAGACCCGCCCCCCTCTGGCTCCGTGATTGGATAGTGAAAGGAGCTCCCTGATTGGATGTGTTAATCTGAGCATCCCCATTGGCTGCTCAGGCGGAAGCGTCAAAATGTGGGACAACAGCTTTTGTATCCGTAGGTTTGGTCTGGACT
>OMNR01018829.1:1699-12968 GCA_900303205.1 Mora moro
AAAGTGACAGAAAGGAGACCTTTGTCTGCAGTGGAAAACACTGTGAGGAGGAGGCCATGAACACTAGGCCTCCCCCCCATCCCCCCATTCATAACCTGTGGGAGAACCTTCCTCTTGTTGTAGGCTACAGCCGTCCGGCATTGTGTCATCAATTAAAAATGAGCCAATTAACGACTTACTCCAGGTATGAGGTAATGTATGTGTTGGATTTTCCCTCAACCGTATAATTTTTTCAACACATTTTGTAAATGAAATGACAGATGATTTCTATTAAACAAAAAAAAAACAATCACATTTTTTTTTTTATCCTATCTTATAGGATGGGTTTTTAAAAGTGATGGCCTTTCAAATAAACGGTCCAAACAGGTGAAAGCAGGAGACAGAGAGGAAGATGCTGGCAAGAGGAAGAATCACCTCCCTGGCCAATTTGAATGACAACAGCCAGTGAGCGTCACACCTCCCCCCCGTGCTCCTGAGCTATATAAGGAACACCTCCGTCAGTCCACTGGAATACACAACAGGAGACTGAGTCACCGCAAACATGGGCAAGGTATATGTGTTTCTTTACTGCCTGGCCGCACTGGCACAATCCAGTCCTAGTTCCTAGTTGTTGTTTTTGTTGCCTCTCATTTTGTGCGAAAATGACGTTCAAGTTCAGAAATAGAGCATTTAAATGTGCTTTTTGTTTTAGTTATTAGTGTTATTAGTTTAGAGTTTGGGCTTTCTGAGGATGTGCGCTAGTGGTTTTGGTAAAAAAAATAAAAAAATAATGGGGGATTAAAGATTAAATCATTTCCTGATTCTTTGTTTGCTTATGTTCCTCCTCAGATCATCTTTTACGAGGACAGGAACTTCAGTGGCCGCCACCACGAGTGCATGAGCGACTGCGGCGACCTGCACTCCTACTTCACCAGCTGCCAGTCCATCCGCGTGGAGAGCGGCATGTTCGTGATCTACGACCGCGCCGACTACATGGGCCACCAGCACTTCCTGAGGAGGGGCGACTACTCCGACTACCAGCGCGCCATGGGCATGAGCGACTGCGTCAGGTCCTGCCGCATGATCCCCATGGTAAACAGCATGCTGAAAATGCTTTTTGACTTTTCCACATCCGTCTTAAACATTGTACATCCTAAGTTATCCAGTATACACTTTAGGTTCATGTGAAAACTCAAAATAACATCACATCCTACATCCTACAGCACCATGGAAACTTCCGCATGAGGCTGTACAACAACCAGGACATGTCCGGCCAGATGATGGAGCTGAACGACGACTGCCCCAACGTCATGGACCGCTTCCACATGTCCGAGGTGAACTCCTGCAGCGTCAGCGACGGCCACTGGCTCATGTACGAGCAGCCCAACTACCGCGGCAAGATGTACTACCTGAGGCCCGGCGACTACAGGAGGTACGGCGACTGGGGCGCCGCCAGCGGCCGGGTGGGCTCCATCCGCCGACTCATGGACCTCTGAAGAGGATGTCCTCATCAAGTGTCTGCTCTATGCCTTTTTTCACACTCTGAATAAAATGGTATCGGCCCCCCATAAAGTTACCACTTCTCTCCTGGTCTGTTTTTTAAATACATTTCTTTTAGAGTGTTGTCTTTACAATGGCTGCTACGTTAGCATCTAGTGATAAAGGACATTCGCATTCAAGGATGGGTCTGCCAAAGCATTTTGGTCACAATGGATGTTACCTTTAGTAAAAAGTGATAGTTACAAAAAGATTTTTATAGTAGAAATGGCTAAACAAATAATACAGATATTAGAGGGTTTGAGATTCGAACATACGCAAACACAAAGTGTCTTATCTCCAACCAGTGCGCAAAAAATAGAGACAAAAATAACAACTACTTGTGACAATATCAAAAAATATCTAAATCAAATATCAAATCTGTTGAACTTGGGGCATATTGTGTGAAGTGCTGCCACATCATACAACCTGTCACAAAAACGAGTGAAAAGTTGCACTTCCTCAGAGGAAAGAGTACTTGTGAGTACTTCAACTGTTTTCTTTCTCATCCTGACTCATGATGCTCGTGGTAAACCAGCCATTCAGATGCAAACCAACCAACCGACTTGAGCGGCAAATTACTTTTTAGTTTTTTCAGCAAGTGGGCAGAGAGAAATGATAGGGAATAGTGAAATAGTCTTTCACCTGGGTCAGTCTAATCTCTTGTGTTACACTTCACACTTTGAAAGCCAATTCCCAGGAAACCGCAGAATAAGCACACTTATTATAGACTCCAATGGTCGGTCGCACTGTCGTGAAATAGTGTGATTCAATTCATCCCACGTGAATCAGGCAAAGTCAGTGTGTTCTCATACATAAGCCAAGGGCTAAATATCAATCAGAAATTGAAAACATTGTCAGATATAAAATGTACACCAAAAAGACGTTGGGAGTACTTCCAAATCAATTTATTGACAGTGATGATTCATATTCAATAAATACTTTTCACTTCACAAGCGACATCTTGCTCAAGGATGCTTACAGGTAGTCTGCGGATATGGAGGGATTGAACCCAGAACCTTTCAGCTGGGATTCAAACACCCTAACCCATTGACCAGTGGTTCTCAAACTATTTTGTACCCCCTGTACCCCCTCACAAAGATATTTTTCAGCCAAGTACCCCTTTCGCCATCACAGAACATTTTAGGGAGGGAAAAAATAACTTTCCGCATCACTTCTCAGAATGACCAGACCTTGGAAAGTCATGCAACTGTTAGCTAATTTCTCCCCCGAAAAAGCACAAAGCCAGAGGTGGGTCAGAGTTCGTGCACGTAAATCCCAACAACATTTTGGTGTTGGTGTTGTACCCCTTGCAACCCTTCAAAGTACCCCTAGAGGTACGCGCACCCCCATTTGAGAAACACTGCCATAGACTCTCCTGCACCCCCGGTCCTCCCAAGACATCATCTTCATCTACATGATGACGAGATGTTTGATGGATCCAACTCGACTGTTCATACTCCCCCACTTGTGCAACCTCCGGTATTGGCCAGGGGGGGTGTGGGGGGGCGCATCAGGTACTGGCGTTCGTGGTACTGGGGGGTGTTCGTGGAAGACCCAGTGGCCATCCACTGCACGTTGCAGGAGCAGATATCGTTGAGGTGGAAGCGGTCGTGAGGAACGTATGAGGGGAAAAAAACAACTCAGACATTGCTTTCTTTTTTGTTCTTTTTATTTTCTGCGGTGGACTAAGCGATGGAGGTACACAGAGGCACAACAGATGCACGCCAGAAGAACCAGCCTTACCTTTTTCATTGTGTAGTTGTGGTTACACTGTCACACCAGCATGGGGTTCACACCGGCTTTATAAGCCGTGAAACAACCGGCCGCTTTGTCATTCAAATCGATGATGAGGCTTGTCAGCATTTTCCACAGAACAATATTCCTTACCTTTCTGGTCAACAAAGCAATTCAGGTGCTTTCGTGTCTCTTCTTCTCAATTGCATTTATAGTTGTTTATATTGAGACAGTGACACAAAATATAAAAGAATATATAATATACAATATTTTCTGTTTTTAGTTAGCATTACATTTTAATAATTTTACATATGAAACCAGTATGCTTGTCAAACACTTAACTCAAACATTCAATGCATGTTTATAACAATGGAATTCATCTATAAAAGACTTACTTGTGAACATATACATCGTGTTTTTAATAATAGGATAGTCATTCAGTAAATACTATAACCAGTAAATACTAGTAAATAAAACTGGACATGAATTTAATCCTTCCAATTGTAACTTGGAAGGATTTCAATGGATTTCTTTCAATGGATTAATCGCTAGAATTTTGCCAATTTTTTATTTTACGGTTAATTTCAAATAGAGCTTGTATCTTGTAAATAATTGTAATTTAATTTTCATCCATGTATAGAGTACAGTGCAATTTGTGGAATTCGAAAATTTTTAAATCAATCAGTAGCCTGTTGGTTCTCAATAACCAAGCATGCTAATTTTGACATTCAAGCTAACATAGTCACTACAAAGTTGATTATATATTATGCGTCTTACCAGGTATAGGTGTTCGTTTGAGGCAGTCAGCTTCAGCCACCCATCAACCGTTCTGAGCAAAGAAATGATTAACAATGTATATCTTAGATGTTTCCCAGAAACTATGGAAATAAAGTTCACTAGCAGAAACACTCTACACTGCAAGTAATTATACATAGCCTATACATGAGCCTTTCAACTTTCAAAATAGAAAAATGCTACAAAGAGCATTTCAGTGCACTAACATTACGTGTTAAATAATCCTAAATTTCATTCAAGTGAGTCCATTTAGCCAGTCCTGCTATAAAAAGCTGAAAAAAAGGACTAACCCTACTCCTAAACATTATGTAACAGGTTTTTGCTTTTTTCTTAGTCCTACAAACTCAGATCACGATTCAAGTGCAAACTTGAGGGTCTATATGTAAGATTTAATGCTAATGTAGGCTACTCTCAAGATTCAGGGCTTCTTTATCATCACTTCCTGTTTATACTGCTGATTTAAATATATATATATATATATATAAATACAGTATCTCTCTGCATTGGAGACAGGAAAAACTCTCTATGTCAATACACTACAGACATAAGGGGTAGGGTCTGGTACCTGACAAATATGTCATTGCTGTTAAGCCACACATCAAACAAACAAATGAAACTGTGCATTAGGTTTTCATGTACAAGCCTTTATTTCAAAAAGCTATTATTCACAAAAACAGAGATTCTAACACATATCCGTGATGCGTTTGAAGGAGTTGAACCTCATGGAGCCGCTGATGCCCATGTCCCTCATGGTGCGGTACTCGCCGGGCCTCATGTACATCATCCTGCCCCTGTAGTTGGGCTGCTCGTACATCAGCCAGTGGCCGTCCATCACATGGCAGGACTGGCACTCGGACATGCGGTAGCGCTCCGTCATGTTGTCGCAGTCGTCCATCATCTCGTGCATCTGGCCGCCGAAGTTCTCCCTCTCGTAGATCCTCATCCTGAACTGTCCCCTGTGCTGGAAGTGTTTAAAATAAAAGAGATAAAGTTAACAAGTGTATGGTCCAACAAAAGAACAATCATTATCGGTTAACATTAACTAGCTAGCATGTGTAGCATACACTGCAGCATATTAAGCTATTAACAGCTAATTTGGCAAAATTATTTGGGCTAATTTGGCTAAATTGCTAGCAAACGCTAGCTAAAAATGTCAATTAGCTTTAATTCGTATTTTGAGCAGTTACCATGGGGATCATGCGGCAGGACCTGATGCAGTCACTCATGCCCATGCGCTGGTAGTCGGCGTACTCTCCCCTCTTGACGAAGTACTGGTTTCCCATGAAGTTGGAGCGGTCATAGACCATGAAGTAGCCACTCTCCACCCTGCAGGAGTTGCACCTGCTCAGGAAGGAGGTCATGTCCGGGCAGTCGCTGCTGGTCTCATAGGAACGGCCCTGGAAGTTCCTGTCCTCGTAGAAGATGATCTGTAGGAGAACAACAAACGGACCCGTTTTGGGTTGTTAGGGGAACGCCTCAATTGCCTACATTGTCAGAGCATGGAAGTGAAGGCGCATTTTCAAATTGTCTAATCTTTTTTTTGCAGTTTGCATTACACTGTATGGGTGCTTTAGCCTTTGAGTACGTCAAAGTTTCCCTTACCTTGCCCATGGTCATGATGCTAGCGAGCTAATCTCAAATGTGATGCCTCCACATCGAGCCTTTAGCCTATTTATGCATCGCCCAGCTAGGCTAACGCCATGCATTTTGTCCGGGAAACCTTTGAGTCATCAGTCTATTTAGTGCAGCACTATAGGGTGGCAAACCGTACTTAATTTGTCGATATGCACCGGTAATTATGCCCACACCATGATTTAACGATGCGCCATGTCATCAAATCTGGCCATTGTTTTCAATCACCTCACTCAGGATAGAATAATGGTGTCTGCTTGTGATAATGTTGACGGCACACAGAGGGCAAATGATCCATTGACAATAAACAAAGACAGGATACGCAGATGAACGTTTGGTATCGCAGAGAGAAAACGATGGAAGCCTTCTGGATGCTACCTGGAAGGAGGGAGGAGGGGGTGGTGTGTGCTCTGCTGGGGTCAGGCTTCCTACTACATTCAGTGTACAATGATGACTGTTGAGCTCTGCTGCAGGGAGCGGGGATGGCCCGGGGTGAACGGCTCACGTGGGCCTGGATGATGACTCGGGTGGTTTTTTTTCCCCAAGCACAAAGCTAGAGAAGGTTCTCAGAGGTTTGGCGGTCGGTATAAATGCACGCCGTGTCCGACCATGGAACATCATCCAGACATCTGCAGCTACCTAAACCGTCACCATGGGCAGGGTAAGGACGGAGTCACTTCACTTTGTTTGCTTGTCAGTCACTCAGACTTTGAAAAGTCTTTCATGGCCAACGTTACTCTTGCAATATTGCGTGTTCGTTGAAAGTTTTCCATACATGAAATGTATGGAAAATCCATGTTGGATCCATGTACAATTTGTTGATCATTTTGACATAGCAGCCATGCTATCATTTGCTTGTATTAATACTTAGCATTGTGCAGTACCTGAACCTTAACCCTAACCATGTTGCACGTCTGCTCTCACAGATCACCTTCTACGAGGACAAGAACTTCCAGGGTCGTTCCTACGACTGCAGCAGTGACTGCTCCGAGTTCACCACTCACCTGAGCAGGTGCAACTCCTGCAGGGTGGAGAGTGGCTGCTTCATGGTCTATGAGCGCCCCAACTTCATGGGAAACCAGATGTTCCTGAGGAGGGGCGAGTACCCCGACTTCCAGCGCATGAGCAGCATGACTGGCATGATGGGCATGATCAACATGGACACCGTTCGCTCCTGCCGGTTCATCCCCATGGTGAGATGAGAAACTTCTGAGTGCATCCGAATGGTGGGGTTGGTCTAATGGTCATTTTGGTCTGGGATTGTATGCTATTATGGACTGACTGTGGTCTGCACTTGTATGGTCATTTCTATGGTAACTAATGCTAAGTATGGTATGAAAACTGTAATGTTAACTGCTAAATGTACAATATAGCTTGGACGGGCTGCTAAACTGTGTGCTAATGCTAACTCTGGGTATTTGGATGAAGGGTTCTCCATTGGGGTTGAACGAGCTAAGTCTCATGAGTATTTTGGCGGGATTATTAAATGATTGATCTTTGTGATTTCCCCCTCTTACCCCCAACAGCACAGGGGACAGTTCAGGATGAGGATCTACGAGAGGGAGAACTTCGGCGGCCAGATGCACGAGATGATGGACGACTGCGACAACATGACGGAGCGCTACCGCATGTCCGAGTGCCAGTCCTGCAACGTGATGGACGGCCACTGGCTGATGTACGAGCAGCCCAACTACAGGGGCAGGATGATGTACATGAGACCCGGGGAGTACCGCACCATGAGGGACATGGGCATGAGCAGCTCCATGAGGTTCAACTCCTTCAGACGCATCATGGACATGTGTTAAAAAAAACGCTACCTCGATGTCCCCGTCTAAAACTCAAATAAAACATATTTTGAAGTATCTCTGTTCTCCGTTTGAAGTGATTGGCGTAAAACATTTTTCATCACTTTCTTGTCTCCTAATGACTAACTTATTATTATTAGAATTCTTTAATTTTTTATTATTATTTAAAATATAAATTGGTTGCATACTAAATGCAAACTTTGCATAGGAAAAAAAATCGACCTTCAGTACAAAGCAATACATTAGAAAAAGAAGAGGAAAATTATAACCACAAAAGTGAGGTGATGATAAAGAATCCATTTAATGGGTTGTGACACTAAAGAACCCGTTAAAAGATAGATTATATAGAACATTTTATAAGATTATATAGATAAGATTATACGGTTGGAACTGCACCCATAGCAACCGTAGAATGCCGTAGTTGACCAATCAGAATCGAGTTCAACAAAGCCGTGTAATAACATAAAATAACATGTCTTGTCTGCATTGTTGACTACAGAGAGTTGTTGGACATTAGACTTCTCAAAAGGTTGGGACTGGGTTCCAGGGAAACATACACCACAAACAACTCCAACGTACTTCTCTTCACAGATTTTTTTATTTATTTTTACATTGTAGTACACCTTTAAGTACAAGGGTTTTCATAATACTATACGCATGCTGTACCCTGATGTGTGGGCGGACGTTATACATTCGCCTCTATGTTTGTTTGCTTGTTGTTCCCTGTTGTATGCAAGTGTCACCTATTGCAGGTCTGCATAGTCCTCTTGAAGGCAGAGGTGGGGTTTGGTTTGTTCGTCTGAGGGTGGTTTAGGGTAATGCTGAATATTTATGTAATCACCAACCTGTGTCCTGTGGTGGTTTCTGGGTTCCTCTGACCACGGGACACAGGTCGGTGGTCTGTAGAAACCGGTTTATTGTACAGTTGAGAATGGATATGGAGGCAGAGCAGGTGGTCTAACACCATCATATTAGCACTCTCTCTCCTGAGTGTGTGTGGTGAAGGCTGGTTTTAACCTGTGTGCCTTGATTGGCCTACGCACCACAGGTGTGCAGCCTCACCCACCCCGACCCAGAGTCTAATCAGCCGGACGGGGGCCAGGTGAGGCTGCTTACACCGACCTCCAACCACACACACACACCACACAGATGAAACAAAGTTTATGAAGAAAAAAAACTACGATAAATCCCAATGTAAAACTACATTCAATTTGCAGATCAGTGTCATTCATGTGTTGTCAGTGACGCCCGTTTCGGATCAATACACCTGTTAACACACACCGCTAAAAACAGGTTCGCCATAATGGAAATACACAAGCTTGTGAAAACACGACTGTTTACAAAGGCCTTCTAATGGTAACGTGCCTGCATGTTGCCGATGGACCCACTGGAATGCAAGTCACAGAAACATGCAGCACAGTTGTCCGGGCGCTGTTGTCTCTCGGCGAGAGACCTTTAAGAGACCATGGAGGAGTGAGTCACCGCTCTGTCGTCGAATTCCACGACTCGTTCATCAGATTACTCACAAGATCATTGCTCAAGCATGTTGACGTGAACCCCAACAGGGCCTCATGCAATTCATTCCCATGCCGAGGGGGGGCCTTCTGCGATGCATTTGTTGTACATCAACAAACCTGTGTCAAAGTTAAGAAAAACATATTTAAGACTGAGAACTGGGACGATGAGATCCAATAGCACATCCATCTAAATCCAAGGGGTCTAACTCAGGGTCTGAAAAATGAAGCCTACACGGAAGTGCCCAAACCTGCAGTATATTGAATGGCCACTTGAGGCTGGCTCCAAAAGGGAGTAAATCCCCATAGACCTCCATGTTAAAATGCCCAACTTTAAAGCTGAAATAAACATGTTTACAGCCTGGTACAAAAAACGGTTTTGGTCTCTATAGCTCATTTCCCCCTTCATGACAACTGTATGGGGTCAATTTTTATATAACTCACCCGTTTTAATTTTGTTGAGGCTTACAGTTATGCATAATTAAGGGCGTGGCCGCTTTGAGTGACAGGTAGTGCCACTAGCCGCTAGCTGTCTGCAGCATAGGGCCCGCATCAGCTCTGCCTCTTTTCATATTTTTGGATGAGCCGGAAGTTGCGGGGAAGTCAGGCACTGCCAAGATGGCGCCGGCCGGGAGCCGCCCACTGAGCTTCACAACGGCTCTTCAGACACCAATGGGTGACGTCACAGAGACTGCGTCCATATTTGATACAGTCTATGTCTAAATCACATAAAACGAGGCATTACCAATTACCAGGAATTACCAAGAACCGTACGGCTTCTGTAAGCAAGATGTAACGATACGTTATCAAAAACGGACTCCGAGACGGTGGATGTCTCGTGCATCGCAGGGGGCCCCGATATGTCAATGTGCCGCTGACACGTTACCGCACTGCAGGGGGAATCTTCGTTCTCTCTGCCATTGAAAAAAGACAATGGGATGGAGCCGCCACACCTGCACACAAAGGTTGATTACCAGCTGGGAGCGGTGGATACGAGAGGCCCTAAATGACACTGTCCAGTCAGGGTTTTGAAACAATGGCGATGGAGGTTTTCTGGGGACAATAAACCAGATATAAAAGTAGCCAGCGCAGAGCATAAGCTGTACATATACCGGCCGAATATCATCACACATCCATCCATCCATCCCCAAGGACACAAACGCAAAATGACCATGGGAAAGGTAAGCTACGGGCACGAGTCAAATCTGCATAATCTGTCATCTCTTGCATAAAATCTCATTTGACGCATTGTCCGTCCTATTTGTTCCCCGACAGATCATCTTCTACGAGGACAGGAACTTCCAGGGCCGTTCCTATGAGACCAGCAGCGACTGCCCCGACATGACCTCCTTCCTGAGCAGGTGCAACTCCTGCAGGGTGGAGAGCGGCTACTTCATGGTCTACGACCGTTCCAACTTCATGGGAAACCAGTACTTCGTCAAGAGGGGAGAGTACGCCGACTACCAGCACATGGGCATGAGTGACTGCATCAGGTCCTGCCGCATGATCCCCATGGTAACTGCTCAAAAATAATTATAGCTAATTGGCTAACATTTTAAGCTAGCGTTTGCTAGCAATTTTGCCAAATTAGCCCAAATAATTTTGCCAAATTTGCTGTTAATAGCTTAATATGCTGCAGTCTATGCTACACATGCTAGCTAGTTAATGTTAACCGATAATGATTGTTGTTCTTTTGTTGGACCATACACTTGTTAACGCTTGTCTCTTTTATTTTAAACACTTCCAGCACAGGGGACAGTTCAGGATGAGGATCTACGAGAGGGAGAACTTCGGCGGCCAGATGCACGAGATGATGGACGACTGCGACAACATGACGGAGCGCTACCGCATGTCCGAGTGCCAGTCCTGCCATGTGATGGACGGCCACTGGCTGATGTACGAGCAGCCCAACTACAGGGGCAGGATGATGTACATGAGGCCCGGCGAGTACCGCACCATGAGGGACATGGGCATCAGCGGCTCCATGAGGTTCAACTCCTTCAAACGCATCATGGATTCCTGTTAGCTTGTACAGTAATAGGTAGACGAATAAAAACATCGTTTTGAATTATGTGCTTCCTGACCTCTGCTTGTTTTGTCCAAAATATCAATATTAATATAATATTTGACATGCGATCACAACTTTGGAAAAATACTTTCTCCAAGTTTTGTATTTTGTTGTCAAATCCAAGCTTTTCTTTTTTTGTCCTTTTTGTCCTGGAGCTAGTGAGCTAACCTCAGATATTTGGTTTCAACATAGACCCGTTACCT
>OMNR01018848.1:1952-12005 GCA_900303205.1 Mora moro
GCAGGATTTTTGTCACATCATGAGAACATCATGTTGGAAACCTGCAGCTCTGCGTGTGTGTGTGTGTGTGTGTGTGTGTGTGTGTGTGTGTGTGTGTGTGTGTGTGTGTGTGTGTGTGTGTGTGTGTGTGTGTGTGTGTGTGTGTGTGTTACATGAAGGGAGGAGGGTAGGGGGCAGTAATGACAACTAGTTTACTAGTTATATATCATATAACATATAATTAAATTCTCTTTTTTTACCTGATTAAAATGTGTACCCCATTAAAATGAAAGAGGCCACAATAATGGCTTCATCTAGATTCTGCTTTAACTGTACGTTTATCAGTGAGTCACCACCGGCCAGCTGTGAACCCATGTCACTGGAGTCCCTCTTCTGGGACCCCGCACTAAACCTGAGGTATACTCCCAAATCTGGTCTGCTGCTGCTTGCCTTTGGTTAGAAAGTTGTGCTTGATTTTCCTAGTTTTGCTAAAGTAAGCATGACTCTACTCCAGGTTAGTGTGTTTTCTATGAGACGACTGTTTTCCAAGCTGAGTTGTAGTACCACACTTGACCACCGGTGCATAACACACTTTAGCTTAGTGAGGGCTTGCCCCTATGACAGGGGTCAAGCACTGATGGCTCGAGAGCCATACTTGGCTCTTTCAGTGATTACAGTGAAATGCCAGAAAAGGGAATGTGACAAAGTATCATTCTTTCCAGCCTAAATGGTTATGGCTGATTTTCAATTAATGAATATCTTCCCTAAAGATGTTAAATGATAATTATGTAAACAATTCCAAGTAATTACATTTTTTTATGGCTCTGCCAACTGAAAAGGTTCCCGAGCCCTGCCCTATAATATCCCAACATTCAAACCCTCGAACCCTTGAGTTCACCTCAGAGGCTGTGGCAGTGGCTGTAGATCCCAGCATGCATCTCTTCAAGTTAATCCACACACCCCCACCAGCGACCACTGTGTGACATAGATATAAAGAGACCTCCGGTTATATAAAGGAGTGGAGGGAAAGGCAATAAGGAAAGAAAATGGAGATGCCAAGCTTATCCAAGGATGTCCACTTACCTCCCTTCTGTTTACCGTTGGTCCAGTGTGGTGCAATCAAACCTCCAGCCAATGTAGACTAGCAAACCCTTTTGATGATAGATGATTTGTGTGATGATTCTGTACTTGCTTGTGTCTGACCAGCCCACTCTCCTGCTGAATCACCACTGGAGGCATATTTTGGCATAACACTATGGTTCTTTCAGCACACTTTTGTGGAGAGGTTAAGCAAGCTTAACAGGGACATTTATGTAATCTAAATAGTCTCTTTGGCAAACATAGTTTATTTATTCCAATGTATACAAATTTCTTCTCCTCTTTAAATCACAAAATTCGCAAGGAATCTTATTCAACCATTTTAAGTCCTTAAAAGATTTGTGGGCAAATCACTAAAGCCTGCAACCTCCCTAATAGAACGATGCACCGATGTGGCATGCAGTGGTGTGTCCATTCACCCTTCATCTCTGGATGGTTATTTTACAGACTGGAATGTAAGCACAATTGGGACCATTATGTGAATACTTTGTCTAATTTCTCTAGTCCTTTCCCTACACAGATAATGGATTAAACATTTTTGGGCTGATATATTCAAGTGTGTATAACTGTATTGTTGCATTGGATCAAGAAGCTGCTCCATTTGGGTTGGCTTCACGAAATAAACAAATGTCTATTTATTTATTTATGTATTTATTTATTCATAGGCTTCACTTTTAAGGCCATACCTTTTCAGGGTTTCAATTATAGAACAATTAAAACTCACAGAAGTGTTTCACAAGACAATTTTCACAAGTTGTCTTCAACATTGCCTAAAATGTTTTCTATTTTGCGCTTCTGGCGTCAGCATCTTAGTCTTAGTGTCTGAATTCGGGAAATAAATGCTTGGTGAAGACCAGCTAAACGGTACAGGCTATGTAACAGATAGATGGACACTAAATTACCACAATATACCACAATATTTGTTGTTTTATTTCTATGTTCCAAGGTACTGTAGGTAAGATTTAAGAGTTATTATTTGAGTGTAATTTGTTAGAATTGGCATAGCCATCTGTCAGCTATTAGTGAGTGAAATGCTCTGTAAGAATATACGTTTTGAGTTGACTGTGTCTGCCTCTGTATGGGCCCGTTTAGATTTGAGACCACTCCCGGCTCATTTCTGAACCAATCAGGCCATCTCTTCCCTGATTGGTTTGGGGAATCCATCTTGCCTTTTGACTCACAGGTGCGTGAAATGCAACACTTCTCAATGGCGGAGAAGAGGGAGGGAGAGAGCAGAGAGGGAGGGGATGTTTTTTTGGTTGTTCAGTTTCAAAATGTTGCTCTCTTCTGCTCTCTCTCTTCACAACTCTCAAATCTTCCCAAGAGCACCTTTAACTCATACACTATGTAGAACATAGTTTAGATATCCCCTGAATTAGGTTTACGGATTTAAATTCCTGTCAGGGATAAAATGATTAAATTAACTATCTTATTTGAATTAGTCAGTTAATTGGTGTCCACCCAGATGTATGATGGATAGATAAGCCTACCAGTTGGTATGTCCACTGGGTAGGCTGGTAGGCTTATCTGTCCATCATCCCACTTGTGATGTCACTAGAGGCTAATCAACGTCCCACCTGCTAGTAAAATAGGGGCCCTTTAATAGCATCATAAGAGTGTCATCATGCCCTTTGTTTTTCAGTCAGAGGTCCTTTAGCTCTTAGAAGTAATAATTTAGTTATGGCATAGCTTGATTATCTTAGTGTCAGGGTCAACTGGTGATTTCAGTCAACATTTAGAAGCTCTTACTCACCGCTCACCAGTGATATTTTTGCCATCGCGTGCTGTGTTGTGTCTTGCTTGCACTCAGGGCCATGCGTGTACCTCCCTTGGTGTGCTAGGTGTTGATCCCCTAACATGTGACAGTGGAGACATGGGACCAAGGCTTTACTTTGACCTCATTGCAAGTTCCTTATATTTTATTATATTTTATTATATCATATTATATTGTTTTTTCACAGATATAGCCTAAATCAAAGGTGTGTGTGCATATGCGTGTGTGTGTGTGTGTGTGTGTGCGTGTGTGTGTGTGTGTGGGGCTAGTGGAGAGGTGTGCACAGGAGTGTTGCAGTGGATTAAGAAGTATATTTGTGAATTACAACTGCTAACCATTAGCTTGCGAAGAAGTTCATCCTCAGCAGTCAACACTAGAGACTCCTGGACTTCCTTCACATTAGTAACTAGCAGAGAGGATCTCTAAGCCACTGCGTCCCTAAAACTCCCTCTGTCGATTGACCCGTTACTTACTTTAGTTGATGTAATGAACTAAAGAAGTATTGTAGACTAGAGGGCAATGCATTTTATAAGGTCTAACGCCCTCTGAGCGGGCTCCATCTGATGGACAACAGCTTTCTTTGTGATTGCCTGCTTCGTGTTTTGCTCCGTGCTAAAGAAGAAAGACCACGTCATGAGACACTTCACTAGATTTTCTTTTTACTGGGTGTAGCTGACTCGTCGGGGGCCATCTAAAATCCATTTCAGAAGACGCATCCTTACACTTAGCCTCAGTAGAAAATGGGGGGGGGAAAGCCGTCCGTTGGCGCCGGCGATGGGTAGGAGCCCAGTAGTGATGTCACTGTATATATAGTGTGCGTTTGCGCACGCATACACAAGGTTGTCATTTTTATAGGCTTGCATATAAAGACATACTTGCAATGAGAAACTGTAGGCTCATTGTGGTGAGACACCCGACAGACAGCCGAAAGCCATCATATTTTCTGTTTTTGACTGGCCGGCTTATGTTGCACTGTTCACGACTTGTTGTACTTTACAATAGTCTGAGGCTTCCTGTCTGAAGTTGGAGCTGTGTGTCTCATACTAACCTGTTCATCATGACACACGGGTAGTCTCATACTAACATGTTCATCATGATACACGGGTAGTCTCAAACTAACCTGTTCATCATGACACACGGGTAGTCTCATACTAACCTGTTCATCATGACACACGGGTAGTCTCATACTAACCTGTTCATCATGACACACGGGTAGTCTCATACTAACCTGTTCATCATGACACACGGGTAGTCTCATACTAACCTGTTCATCATGACACACCGGTAGTCTCATACTAACCTGTTCATCATGACACACGGGTAGTGTCATACTAACCTGTTCATCATGACACACGGGTAGTCTCATACTAACCTGTTCATCATGACACACCAGTAGTCTCATACTAACCTGTTCATCATGACACACCAGTAGTCTCATACTAACCTGTTCATCATGTGTGTGTGTGTGTGTGTGCATGTGCATGTCTCTGTGCATGCACACATGTATGTGTGTGTGTGCGCATGTGCACACTCATATTTGTGTATGTGTGTATGTGTATGTGTGTGCATGTGCATGCGTATGTGCATGCATATCTGTGTAAGTGTGTGTGTGTGTGTGTGTGTGTGTGCGCGTGTGTGTGTGTGTGTGTGTGTGTGTGTGTGTGTGTGTGTGTGTGTGTGTGTGTGTGGAGCGTGTGTGTGTGTGGGTGTGTGTGTGTGTTTCAAGTGCCACTGGAGCAAGTTATTTCTACATGGTTAAACATATATCCGACATTTGTCATCATGTAGTCCTTTTAAAAACATTGTGTTTGACTTTGAAAAGATTTACAGCCCACTGTTCCGATGACCCCAAACTGTTCAAGTCTTACAGTGTGCTTATTATAAGGAAGTTTGTTTGATTTGGGTTCTGTTTGGAAATGGGTGTTTTATTTGAAGACATTTAAGGTGTGTATTCAGTGCAGTGTCCAACCTCTCGGCAACAAATTACATACATTATAATACATTTTTGTTTGTGGCCTTTCTATTTTAAATGTGTAATGAAGAAGAGTTATAAAGGAACACATAATGTATCAAGTTAACATTTAGAGTCACTAAGCTGGTCTCAACCCACTTAACATACTCTATTTAAAAATATCTAAGTGTATGAAAAATAGCCTCCCCGTTATTTAAAGTTAGTAAGTATGACATCTAGTGGTCGGTAATGGTATAACATGTGAGGGCCAGGTCGCAGCGAGAGGATGATACTACTGGTCCTCTAACTATCAGAGGGAGCAAGTCACCACCAGTGTTTTCACGAGTTGCTGTTTACTGCCACACTCAATTACCGGCCAGTTAGAGCTCACGTTGAGTAAACGCAATATTTAAATATAATTGCCCTATAAACCCACATCATACAGATAATGTTTTAGATAGCGATTGTTCTATGTTGATCTTCTGTTAACATAATTTGCGGTTGCATATTGCAAGCAGTAGGCTACCGAGTAATCTATACGCCTGTATAAGAGAGAGATTACTACATTCAATTTGAAATGCGGACTTAATGTGAGTCTCAAATCCCGCGTCCTAACGCTATAGAGAATCAGTGTGTGGTTTCTGTTTCTCAACTTCCAGCGTCCAGGAGGGGGCGACGGGCCTGCATACTGGGGTGTCGGGTTCGACCCTGCAACGAAAGTAGGCCACGCGCGCGCGCACACACACAAATGAACACACACTCCCACACAACACGCGCGCGCGCACGTACACACACACACACACACACACACACACACACACACGCGCGCGTATTCTCGGTGTAGGGCCTAGGCGTTTACTAAGAGTACCAGACAGATGTATCTCGCGAAACGGTGATTGCAAAAGATTGATTAATGGTCAACAAGTAGGCTGTTCGTTTTAAGACCTTAAGTCGCAGATCCGAGCAGGTGCCAAGAATGCTCCACGCTAGAATGTTATTTCTGGGACGATTTAACTGCCTACTGATACCTGTATTTGGCCCCTTAGTGTGCCAATCAAGTCTCTCAGTGGAAATGTTGCCATCAGAATTTGATTAGCCTACTGACTTAAATTACACCAACAACCTAATGGCTCTACATTTGCAGTTACCTCAAATCCCCACACTGAGCTGTCATCAGCAAGGGGAGCAGTTGAGTGTTCTTTTTCTTAGGAAGCGGAGGCCAATCGCAGTGTTAGGCGACTGGTCTATATGTCATATTTGCAAAAATAACAATACTAAAAATAAAATCAGTAATGTGAATCTTAAGGACCTATAGCCTATGGCTTGCTCAAGCATACTTGGACAAAAAAATAATCCACCGGGAGTAGCCAATGTTTATATTCCTGCTGGCGGTAGGATCGTCGCCCAACACATAACCTACAAATGTGTTATCATTTTAAGATAAACGACTACAATTAGAACTTTGACAGTGCTTTGTATATAGGCCTCTAAAATGTCTTCACTTATTTCACATATGCTGAATTTCAGCAGTAGGTCAAACTGAAATATCAATAACGGGTGATTTGAGCCATAAGGGGTTTGCCACGGCTAAAGCTATATGCTCACACTTTGCTCACACTCATACTCACACTTTTAATTAACTCTTGAACACTTTTTTTTTTTAAATTTTCCCAGACCTTGTCTAAGTCCATACCGCCTTCCTGTTATCCTACAATAGATAAATAGCGGCATACACTGATCATTTAACAAAGTTGTGAATAATCTTGGCCTTTTTACCCCGCACCGTCACTAGACATTAGTCGCGATCCACGAGGCCGCCACAGGAGCCTATTGATCAGTCATTGACTGATTGTTTTAGACAAATAGTTTTTATCCGAGAGTGCGAGGTCGAGGAGCTCGCTCTGTTAATTGAAGATAACAGAGTAGCAACAATGGCCTCGTAATAGAATGAGAGTTTTGTGATTATCGCTGCAGAAAGAAAAGAAAATGAACAAGAAGGGGCTCTCTAATTAGGAACTGTGGCTCTCGACATCCCCCCTCACCCCCCTTCTGGGCGCGGGTGTGGGGAGCCTGTGGCCGGCAGGCAGGCGACAGGCGCCGGTTGCTGGACAAAGGGCTGTCTGCTGCCAAAGTGGCTGGGCGTCCAAGCGCCTATTCTCCCCGAACTTCCCCGCTTAACCCTTTCAACATTTTATGGAGTGAGTTTTTGCTGCAGAGCTAATACTCCCACATAGAAAAGTCCTGCACCAATCACATGGGAAGATTCACACATTGCATATAATAGGCGTATATCCACCTATACACCTACATATTGTATAAGGATATGTCTACAGGCATATTACTATGTTGCAAATTATGATACGACTATTAAGACACATTCAACAACATATTCAACATGTGTTACACATTTTAGTCGTGTAACTAATCTTACCACGAATTATCCAATCAACGGTCAACAACTAAACAGGCCTACATATCAGCTGGTTAGTCCAGCCGAACGGTTAAATTTAGCAATGGATATAACGGATGTGTGTCATCAAGAGAAAGGAGTAAAACGCGTTTCCTTGGCTTCCTATAAATACTATTCTCCTTCTAAAAATACAGCCGAGGACACAATACTACAGGAAATAGTGATGGGCGTTCCTGCTGCTGAAATTTCAGTGTCCCAATTTAAATCCAAAACCATCTAAAACACACACAAAGAAAACACAATAAAACAACAAAATAATAATAATAGTTAAATGATAATAGGCTAATACCAATTACAATAATAATAAAACCATAATAATGAGAAGAATGCACTCTACAGTTTTTTTTATTAAGTATTTTGTTTTAAATTATTAAATACACAAAATAAAAAATGCAGTTAGTAGGCCTAGTTGTTGTTTCCACAGATTCTTAAATGTAATTGTTTTGATATGAACGACCACAAACAGCACTCCAATTTAAAAATACAAAACACACAAAAGGCTGCTAAGAAACACAACTGCTGTAACATTAATTATTTGTCCCATTTCTATTTGGACGACAGAGGGCGCTGTTACACCACGAGCAGTTTGCTTTGCTTCGTGAATTTTCAATCTGTAACGTGTCATTGTGTTTGAGTACGTTTACATGTCAATTGAAATGGCTTGTAAAGTCATGATCAACAGTCCAAAAATAAGCTACTAGTATTGGGATAATGCTAGCCTACTAGGGCCTACTATAGGCCTACTACTACTACTACTACTACTACTACTACTACTACTACTACTACTACTACTACTAATAATAATAATAATAATAATAACAAAAAAATAAAGACAATTCAACAGTACTTAACACAATATTTTTATTTAAATTGTGAGACAATCAAAAATAATAATAATAATAATAATAATAATACCCGGACAACCAGCATTAACAAGATACCCTCATTTTTTTAAATATAGCCTATGGATAGATATGCATTAATGACGCGTCCATTTGAGGTGGGATTGCTTCGAATCGCTCCTGCGTTGGAGTGAAACAACCTGAGGTTTTCTCATGTCTGCGACACATGCCAGGGTGGGACGGCTGATCCATCTGGAGCGCCTTCTTCCTCTGTTGATGTTAGTGTACGCAGCGACTAAACATGGCACACATGTTTCCTTCACGTGTCAAAGGCAGGGAAATCAGCGATGCATCAATTTCTGTTCAAAACCAACATGGGCTAAATAGCTTTCATTTACAGTATACGTTCATGTAAAATGGAAAAAGGAACTATTTAATTCGAAATATATACACGCATAATATACAGCCTTGAATAAATTAATACCAATTGCATATTCCTGTATCCTATAGTTTATTTACATAATTCATTTTTTAATTACATAAATAGTTCAGAAACAATTGTCTTGAAGAAATGATACGCGTTCTTCTCAATCACCGAGGCGGGACTATTATTTCCATCCCTTTTGAAATACAGGCTATTGAAACTTTTTTGGATGAAGCTTTATACCTTTCAACCATTTATTTGCACCCCGTCCCCCAATACTTCTGCGCCAGGGTCTACAGACCCCCCACAGGCCTGGTGAATGCAGCGCTCGTAAAAACGTAAGCATAGCACGCCTGGAGTATAGTGGCCTTTAATGTCTCCTCTTGCAGCGCGTCCTCCTGGCGTGTCCGTCCAACATTATCAACACAGGTTTGTTTACAGGGTTTCCTATTTAAACCATAGGCCCGTATGCTTCAAGTCACCATACAACTCACAGGCGGACTTTTGGTTTTCACTTAAATGCGCAGTCTAGCACTGGAATACCGAGGGCGCTTAGTCGTTAGTCCCCGCTATTTAAGAGCGAAAAGTTGAGGGGAAACGGTGTAATGTGCTGTACAAGACCAATGCAACATGTCCATTTAAAAGGTAAAGCGATATCAAACTATTCCAAGGTGGGACATCACTTCGGAGAATCTCTGGACGGAGAGGATTCCCGCTGGCTTTCTAGGCCGCTCACGAGTCTCTGGATGTTTTGGAGTTCATTGATTGAGTCTTTCATGTTGGCTTTGGGCGAACCGACCCTCGCACTCGAGGTGGTCTTGTGGTTGTGATGCTCGGGCGCAGGGCTGGTCTCCCTGCTGCCCGACTTGGAGGATTCCGACCCAGGGTTTAGGCTACCTGGTAAACTGTTGGTGAGGAGGGAGCTGGAAGGAATGGACACGGGCAGCTGATAGGGGTTAAACCGGAGTCGAGGCCGGGAGCCTGTGAGGAAGGGGTTCCGGGAGAGGGCGCTGGCAGAGCTGGTCGCGGGGAGGGCGGAGGCGGACGCCGCCGCTGCAGCGGCCGCCATGTAGGTGTAGGGATACGGGAAGAGGCCTCCGAAGGTCGGCATGGGGATGCCCTGAAATAAGAAGAGAAAACGGCCCTTAGTAAAATATACATGTGAGAGACATGGTGAGGTCATCTCTAGACGTCATTAGCCTGTGCAAACATTGTCGGTCGGTTATCTGTAACAAACGCAAATAATGTAGGCCTATTTAAAAAAATATTTCGATGTAATGTATATTAGACTAGTTATTAAATTGTTTAAAAGCATGTAAAATTGATTTATCAAATGTATAGATGTTTTGGTTATAAATGGGTATGTAAAGTTATTTAAAGGAGACGTCCCGTATTTAACGAGGTGTGTAAGTAAACTGCATAGCTCCAAAAAACCTGAGGAATTAAAAGATTTATCGTAATAAATGCTTTTGTTGTTTTGTTTGGGATACAAATGTTTGTAATATGTTCATATGT
>OMNR01018997.1:2156-13545 GCA_900303205.1 Mora moro
AGAGACACCCCCCCCCCCCCCCCATCCTCCTCACCTATAGCAGGGTGACGGTGTGCCATTAAAACCTGAAGCGCTCTCATGAACGATTTCTGACACGGTTCACTCGAACAGACACAGCTAATTAGTATTAATTACATTTATTTTGTTTTGTTTTGTTTTTTGTTTTGTTTTAATCTAGCATATAATACTCGTTCATCTAGCCTTCAACCGTCAGCCTCGACATCTGTTCCCTGGCGAAGTGTTCCCTATTTTATTCATGGCCACGGAGAGTTGGAGTGGAAGGCACAGCCTGTATGTCACATGACGCACGGCCAAAATACCGCGTGGGAGTCACTTTAACTTTTTTTAAAATGTTGGGTTTTTTTATTTTTAGAAAGCATATGATGCCTGTGTCTCTTCTGAAGGTTTTTATAAAAAAAATTAATTCAAAAGCAGAAAATGAACAGCCATACAACCTTGTTTAGACACAATCATCCTTCTTATCCAGAAAACCTCTCCGATACCGCGGTGACGTTGACGTATGGCCAAAATGTTGAGGAAAGAAACTAATGAATGGCTAATGAATTCATGCAGGAGACGTGGCATTTCCTGCATGAATTCATTAGCCCACGTTTCTTTCCTCAACATTTTTGAATGCGAGTTACGAGCCTGCGGTTGTAATGGATACATGCACCCCTTTCAACCGCCCGAGGAGGGTCACTTTAAGGGGAGATGACATGAGCACGGGGAAAAAAACATAGGTCAAATTTTCCAGGTGATGACATTAGTTTAATTGACATTAATTAGATACAGGTGTTCTGGTGGCTACAGGTGGTCTGATTAGGCTACAGGTGTTTAGCCTAATCACATTAGCTATTATAATTCTTCTAGCTTCATGTTTGGGCATTTAGGCCTAGGCTACATAGCGAACGATTTGCAGAAGATATCTAATATTTTACTATAATAGCTAAAAATGAACTAGTCTGTATATAACAGACTATATAACAGAGGCTCTGCCTCGCAGACGGCTATGGCATTAAACGAGGCTCTAAACCATTTCAAAAGGTGAGGAGGCTAAAGTAGCTGATACGTGAAGGTTATTATTTCAAACAAATGTGTGCGTGTGTGTATATATATTTATTATTATTAGCCTGAAGCCTATATTTAAATATTGTCACATGCATGTATGTAGGCTACACACGCTTCGGTTTTGTATGCCACAATTACACTCCTGTGGTCAGGATGTTTACCTTATTATCACCACTCAAATTCCCCAAAGTGACTGTTTGGGGATACCTGCAATGCTCCTTTTCTTTCAAGCCGCGGAGAATCAACTTTTTTTCCTATTTCCTATTTTTTTTAATTACCATTTACCAGAAATACCAATTACCAGAAATGTCTTCCTTGCTGACCTATTTGAGGAAGGTGGACACCCCAGAAGACTGTGGCAAACCACTTTCACCAATATGAGGCCTCGGTTCCTGGCATTTTGGCTAAAGTGCACGACTCTTTGGGAGCAGTGGAGAATATGATCCTGACTGATGGCCAGGGGAATGAAATCCTTGATTCAAATGGAACAAAAGGTGCTCATTTAATATTCCCTGGTTTTGGACCATTAGTCAGGCCAGGAGCGCAGTAGCACACTGCTCTGCAGTGGTGGTGGGAGAAACGCTACATAGCTTGTGCAAAGAAGCCACTTTTTAAATTAAAGCTTTTTATTTATTTGAAAAACGAATAAGTGACTACTTGAGCTATGGGGCTTTTTAGAAATTAAGTTGGAAGATCTTATCCTTTCTTTAGGATCGATGTACTGGAAGACAAATGCGAGGATTTGATTTTCGCTCTTCCAGAGCAACAGTGAAGGCTCAGGTAATTAATTAGGCTCCTATGTAACGTCTATACAATTCTATTTTCTGTACTTTGTTTTTTCCCCCCTATTTCTGTACAAATTAAGTCCTGGTCATCTAATTATGTCATTCAATGGTATATATGGTATATATATAAGTCAATGCCAGTGTTTATCAAGAATATATGATGAGTATTCATCTGTATGGTTAGCAGTTCTTTTTTTTATGTTGAACACATGTGGAGGAAGGAGTTGTGCGATGGCTGTCGCAACATTAGTAATGTATGTATAATTCTAATTACTTTTCCCCAGCCGACGAGAAGATGACACCTGGGGAACTGGGTGGAAGTGGTATTGGCAGCACAGGAGCTGCCAAAATTTGCTCAGGCAATGAGGAACTTGACAGAGTTTGCTTCAGCAATCTGAAGGCTGACCCTATGTTTGACAGAGGAACAAAGAATCCGTCAAATTTTATCTTTGAGGAACAAAGAATGTCAATCAAAAATGCATTTTCATGCTTGGTTTTGCGGAGGTTTGTAAATTGACTGATTTCAGGTTTGAATTTATTTCCTTACTTTCCTCAAGGTTCATAATGGCTCTCGCTCAAATGTATAAAAATAAACCTTGTTTGACTTCAGTTTCATGTTGGGTAACACAAAATCATGCAAAGTGACATGATTATAGTAATATAGTAATGTATATTGATGTGCCATCAAAATGTGTGTTTTAAATGCTTTGTTAGAAGAAAGTCACCCTTGACGAAGTCGTCTGGAGACGTGGCTCCTGGTAAGGTTGTGTCTGTGCCTGGAGAGTAGTGCCTGCATGTAGAGGCACATAGAACTACTTCCCATGGTCAACCCTAACTACATCCCACATGCCATTGCTGACTACTGCCTCTGAAAGATAATTGTAATTGAATGTAAAATGTACAAACCCATAAAGTTCCTGATTAGATTAGATTAGATAGAACTTTATTTATCCCGAGGGAAATTCTTGTGCATCAGTTGCAATACAGATACAACAGTAAAAATACAAAATAAAAATACAAAATAAGAATAACTTAGCGTACAGAAAATGTAAACATGATAAATAGGTTGTTTTTCACTGGCATGGCGGTATGGCCAACAACTGTACTTTCTTTAAGATTCACACATGGTAGAGAATCTTGTGAATGGGTACATTTGTCAGTTTGGTACTGTCAACAATAAGAGGAAACCATTCACTAAAACTGGAACATCAACACTCACACACTTAATTATTATAAATCGGGCGGTTGTCCTCCACCTGGCCTTTACGGGTCAGGTTGTGGTCAGTACAAAACCTGCGGACACTCACGCTCGAGCATTTCTTAATACCCATTTGGCCCACGTTTGCAGAAATATGAACATACTGTATGTCACGCCATCATAGAACATTTTCCTGAGGATTTCGAGGTATGGCTCAAATGATGCCGTCTTTCTGTCCATGACTGTTTCATGTCGTTTTCCCTCGTCTTGTCCACACTATCAGGCCTCTATCTCCCCCTTTTGGTGAACTTTGCGGGCGTTTGCGAGAACTTAAAAGGGGGACATGTTCGCAATTTTCATCAAGGAATATGGGAAATGGAAAATGTGAAAAAAGCCAACAATTCATTGTTTGCATGATCATTTAGCATGAACCAACCGGTTTATGTTAAGTTGTTTTTTCGTTTTCCGTTTTTTAATTTCAAAGCGGATATGGATCGAACAGACAGTACACGGATTAGTTGGGTAATGAGGTTTCATTTTTTTATTGTATTCCCTTTTTTATTAATGTCTTTTTGCAAACGTGTCCCAAGTCATTAAGGGAAGAGAAGAGTGGAGCAGAATATAAATGCATCTATTTAATGATCGATGAAAAAGCTCAAAGGTCAGTCAAATTAGCCTGCATGCATTAACCGGATTTGACTCAACGGGCCAATACAAACATACCGCATATTTGTAGATAAACAGAATTTGTCAATTTATTTTTAATGAGTTGAGATGCCCCCGCATGCTATCGGCATTTGGTATGGTGATGAAATCGGAGTTTGATGAACAGCGAGCGGTGGTCACCGTGGAAAATTAGATTTCACCTCAAGCAAATTACATTTGTTGCCGTTATGCCAGAAGACCTGATGACTCTAGCAAAAAAATACTAATAAATACGGGCTTTGCAATAAATTGCACATGATATATACCACTGTGGATTATGTATTGCATTTAAATATGTTTGCAAAGTGCCGCAGAACTTTTTTGTCATTGTCTCCTGCCAGTAGCAATGCAAGGCCATTATTATTCACAAGTCCAAGTGAATAATTTAGAGTCATGGCTGTCCTTTTATCCATTTGAAGTTCTAATGTGATTTGTATCTCTGAAGGTCATTCCCGCAACTATGGATATTGTGGTGATTGGTAGAGCTGGTAACCTTGCCAAGCCAGGGACGTGCGTGTTAGCACACTAAAAGCACATTAAAGTCCTCAGTATAATACAAAACTTCAAACTTCCAACCCACTATTTTATCCATAACTTGTTTGAGGGCAGGTGGTTCAGGAAGCCAGCGGGGAACCTGCACCTGTAATTAGAGGTTTCACATTGATCCAACCAGCCGTCGCCCGGCCAAATGGAACAACCTGCTTTTTTTTGTTGTTTTTTTCAAGTTGCCATTTTCCCCCTCCCTGAAATGTGTACATCTGGGCAGGTGTCACATGATATAAGGTCTATCAGTTATGAAGCAGAAAACGCCCCTGCTGCACCCCTGCTGCTCTTTCAGCCACTTATTCATCCAGAGAGGTTTATTCTCCAGTGTGGCACGCAGTGTGACATCACATTTGAGGCAGCGGGTGGAAAATATATTTGAAGCTTTCTTTTTCTTCGGGGTGGTGTGATGTGAGAAGGCAGATTTCATGCAGCTAAATCCCTCCTTCTAAAGCACAAAAAAACAACTTTGAAAGCTCAAATGGAGGGATATTATAGATATGAAAGGCTTCTAGAGTCAGTCAGGGCCAACAGAGAGGTTCACCAATGCGTTTAACATATGCCATATAGGGAATGACCAATTACATGGTCATTCTCTATAATAATATGCTTTTATGTATACGTATATGTGCCAAAGTCATCAATGTACATTCATGTACTCCTCCTTAGCTCATGCGAACCTTTAAAATTCAAGGAGTGGGCTTGATAATCCTCACATATTTACATGGAAACTGATGTAGGTGGTTCTGGGGGGGTAGGTAGAAACATTTACTGTTTACGATCCTACACTATATTTAAAACTATTGCTTGGCATCATCCGTCTTTCCTTTTACATTCCATGTTCATTTTGCAAGACCACAACCATTCGGGCATTCGATCGGTTTTGTGTAGGCTACGTTATACACACACACACACACATACACACACACACACACTAAATACATTGCACACCTTTATACTCTCAAATCTTTAGGTTCTAACCAGATTCAACCAGCTTCCAAGTTAGTTGGTTGAATCTGTGTTTATTCAAGACTAGACTATGTTTATTCCGCATCCACAGCGCAGAGGAGGAGGAGGAGGAGGAGGAGGAGTAGGGTAGCAACCAGGTTGAGATGCTATTTGTGTGGACAATCTCAAGAATAGCTGCCGTCCCCTCGGGCTCCAAGCAGTCGCCAAGGTTACTTTATCTTTTGTTTTTACAATTTTATTGATTTATTTTGCATCATTCTCATTTTTCATTTGAATCTTGGCTATGGTTTTCCATTTTTGCAACTTCAAAATTTAAAAAAAGCTAAATATGTTTTGATTTATTCTTTTCTCTTCTTTAGGGCCGCTGCTGGCAGGGTGAGCGTCATCCCCTAGTTTTTCCCTTTTCTCTTCTCTGTTCCCGACTCCCACACAATCTGCATGATGAAAACAGACCAATGGGGGATAAGGATGAGGGCACTAAAATCTTTCATTTTATTTTTATATAACAAAATATATATACAATATATATATTTATATATTGATGTATATATTGGTTATAAAGTAGTTGTGTTTCATCTCGTCACATCATTGTGTGTTATGTTCCTGAGGGATCGTAACTTATCCCTTTCCCTAGATTCCCACTAGAACATGCTTAACCGTCTCCAGCTCACAACACTATGTGCATGTCCCTGAGTTCTCCTATTGTATACATTGTATAGTTAAGCCCTGTGTGTGTCCTATTCTTAACCGTGTTATGGTGAGAAGTGGCCATATGAGGTGATGTGTGAAACATTTAAAAATAGTGTAGAACAGATTATTGCAAAACATCACACTCACTCTTCAGCACAAAATTAATTAACTAATATTTTCTTCTAGCACACTGAAAGAGAATATTGAAATAAAGGATTTTTGAATTCATGATGCATGACGCAATTTCATTTTGCCCAAAACCAATTTTAAATGGTTTTGAAAGGATAAGCTTGCTTATGTGTGTAAATGCGGGTGCACACATGTTTTTGTAGGGACGTTTGGTTTTTAATTGCTATTCTTAATAGAATTAGCCTCACCATGCTGTGATCGACATGACATGAGACATGATAGCATCATATCATGGAAGGGAAGATTTTTTTTCATGATAACCCTAACCCTAACCCTAAAGCTAATTTTTTTTAATAATGACGATATGATTACCAAGCATGCAGATTATTTCCTTTGTTCTATCAAATGTCACTCACCTCAATTAGCAATTATTACAACTCCTATTATCTATCATACTTATTATTTGCATTATTAGGTGTGCAGCTTTACTGCACAACTTATTATTTTTAATTGTATTATTATTCTTCCCAAATTCCCTACTCAACGTCATACTTCTTGCTAAAACAATAATTCAAACTTTTATAAATTTGTTTATTATTTATACTTTATTTAAAGTATCTTTTAAACTCTTAAACTCCCACATACACAATTCCTCTGTGTTCTAGAATTGTTGGAGTGTACAGAGTTTCACTATATTACAATATTTAGACCCATAGACTTATTATACATCAACATGTTGAGCTCCTCGCAGTGATTGCATCATCTCAATTTTCTAAGTAATGGTGTTTATACTTTTCACAAGGGATAACTTTAAATGTTCTCCACATGCACACACATTAAAATCTAAAAATCTGTTTAGAACTAAACAGCTGTTTAAAAAATAACACAATTCTCTCACTAGACTATTAATATTCTTCCCAAACTTCCATACTCAACTCCTTCTTCATACTTTATACTCCAACAATAATTCAAACTTTGCTTACTACCTTCACATCCAAACTTCTACACAACTTAATATTTATACTTTTTAAATGATTAGACTTTTAAACCAAGTACACTGAGCAACCACCTAGAATACCCTATCACCCATCTAGAACACCATAGAAACCATGTAGTACACTCTAGCAACCACCTAAAACACAATAGAAACCACCCAGAACACCATAGAAACCCGCATAGGACACCATAGAAACCACCCAGAACACCCTATCATCCATCTGGAACACTATAGAAACCATAGAACCACCTAGCAACCATCCACATCACCCTAGCAACCACCTAGAACATCATATAAAGCATAACGCCCTAGCAACCACCCAGTACACCCTAGCAACCACCTAAAACAGCATAGAAACCATTTCTTCATCTGATAGCCACATTTTCACTTTGTCACTCATCACGAGCAAGTCAACTACAGACGGAGACGGAGAGTTCTTAGTTCAGCTCATGCTTCTAAGTTTGCATTTGTGTCACAGTTCGCATTCGCATGTTACTATGAACGGAGACACACAGAGACACACGGAGACAGACCCCCCAGACCAGTAGAAAGCGCCGAGTACGTTGTACACACAGCATATCATTCAAATCACCCTGTTACTTGCATGGGCTTAGTTGAGTCCACATGGCTCTCTTGGGGCATTCAAGGAAGCTATTGATCCTCAAGGTGAGGCAGAGCATTATTCAGTCACCAAGGCTTGGTTAAACCACATAATCACTGGTGCACAAAAGCACTTACTATTTGAATTTTTTCTTTTTTCTTTGCTCACATTCGGAACACATTTTTAAAGTACATCACTCAAATGATATATCAATAAATATAAATTCTCAATTACTTTACTTACTACTACTTCGTTTTTTAATTAGTATTAATTATTAATTAGTATTAATTTAATTAATATAATAGTCGTATTCATTAAAAAAAAAAATTCCTTAATTTGTAACGAATTGTATTCACTATGCTACCCAATATATTTATTAGGTCTGCTTAAAACACACCCACAAGATCACATAAACAAACACACCCATGGCCTCCCTTCCCATTACCAATGACCAAAGAAAGGCCATCTGGTCCTCAGCCTTTGGACACCCTAAACCAAGGCTTCCATCTGAAGGAAAAGCAAGAACCACCACCAAGACAAATCCACAATCCAGCACAATCCCCACTGGAACCAGACCAAACCACCCACACCATCATCAAACCTAGACACCTTCATTTCCACCGCACACTGAAGGACACTTAAGGACACAAAATGGGAAAATCCCAACATCCAAAGAGGCAACCAAGGCACCCAAGGGCCGTGCACCAGCTCCCTTCAACCAACTCTACAACCACATACAAAACCCATTCGCCAAATTTGTCCTGCAACTCACTGAGAAACACATTGGGAAATATTAGGCAATCTCTCCTGGACCAAGACTGCACACTGGCCATCATGAACAACGACGAACCTCCCCACATCCACAGCACCACCTCCACTACTGAAATCCAAGACCTCATGCTTTGTACACCAGACCGCGCCAGCAAAATATTCACCTTTTTTATAGGCCAAGACACAGGCAGCAACCATCTCCGATCACAGCATCCTTCACTATCGATCTACTGTGAGCACCTGCAAGAAAAATATGCAACTACAAAAAAGGTTATCAATGGAAATACCACTACTCACACCACCCCTGCAATAAAATCAAATGGCAAGCTAATGCACAGTAACACAGACAAGGCAAATCTTTTCAAAGACCACTCATACCCCTCTGATCCACAAAGAAGAAATTCAGCAACACAAAATCCCCTCCACACTGTCAGACCACCCTCTCACCCGAGCTACCAGCATCACCGGAATAATGATCCATCTGAAAAAAGACTTGACACCATTCAACAAGTTGACAGCATTCTACTAAAACAAGCACCTGATGAATACCTGCACCTCCTCTCACAGCTATACACCACCTGTATCATCACCGGCCACTTTCCACTGCCATGGAACTCTGCCATAGTCACCATGATCCCCAAACCCGTAAAAAGACCCGTAAACTTCCCATCAGTCTCCACAGTCATATTGACAACCACTTTGAAACAATAATCACAGCACGACTCACTGAGCACACAGAACAGAAAGACACACTAGGACTTCACCAAGCAGGCTTCCACAAGAACAGATCCACCACAGACAACATTCTCAGACTCTCATAAAACATGCTAAAACACTTCCACTTCAAGAAAGAACTCACTCTGGCAATATTCTTTGACATTGAAAAAGCACTTGACAAACTCTGGCACCAATGACTATTATACAAACTTCTGCACCCCAAAATCCAACTCCCATCAACCACAATCAAGCTCATCCACAACTTCCTCCAACACTGGGAAATACAAATCTCCACAGCCATCTCATCACCATTCACCCCAGAAGCAGGGGGCAGTCCTGAGCCCACTGTTGTTCATCTTCTTCATTTCTAACATTTATCACCCATCACCCACCATAGACCATATCTCACTGTTTGCAGACAACCTATGCTACTGGACCAACGCAAAATCTTGCTGCCAAAAAACTGTCCAAATGCATCAATGAAATAAAATGGTCAAACAAATGGAAAATCTAACTCAATCCACAGAAAACACAACTCATTCTTTTCACAAAAACCCCAAGCACAAACAAACTGTCAACATCACACTCTATGGAAGCCCTATCCCACTCAGCCAAATTGCCAAATTTCTCTGACACGCCTTCCAAGCCAACATGCAATGGACCACGCACATCAGCAACATCACCTCGGAAGCAAACAAAAGACTAAACCACCTCAAAACACTTGCGAGACAAAAACACGGAGCATCACCAGAAACCATACATCACCAGAAGCCATTAAAACCAAGAAAAATATTAGATCATAATAAAAAAAACATAATCTCATATCGATGTTATGTCGGCAAATTGCCCAGCTGTTCTTCACTCACCATAACTAGCACACTGGTACTTAATATTGCAACATGAGCAACAAGTAGACATTAAACAGTAGGAAGGCCGTGTGGACCTCACTTGGCTCAAAGCTCTTTCAAAGGCTTTCAGAAGTCTGTCTTCAGTGTGTTCTTTATCAGTTCAGCAACACTGCTTATTTTGGGAAAGTATCTATTAATGTGCTTTTTTTTGGCCCTGGAATCAAACATGTTTGGATGAAAGGGTTTTCCATTGCCTTGGGAGGCTCTATCCCAGAAGCACCTTCCCCAGTAGCCAAGTGGGACAGTGGCCCCCGAGAGCAACAGTATTAAAAGACTTCCAGGGGCCTCTTATCCCCCTTACGGCCACGGCCAGTGATTGGATGAGGCCGAGGCCCCCTATTGGTCAGAGACGCATTGGAGGCTTTGCCAGATTGGCCAGAACCGAAAACACATGTTTGCTCATTGTGAAGTGATGTGGTCGGTTTGCAGCTCGCTATGAAAAGCGATTATAGAATCCACTTAAAGCTCCGAAATCACAAGGGAATATGACAAGCAGCTTTTAAAAAAAACAACAACAATGATAGTTAGGCTGCATTTGACCAATGGTGGGTGTGTGGAGGGGGATTAGAGGCTGTTTGGCCAAGTTGTATGAGAATTGTGGACCGAACAGCCAACATACCCAATTATTCTGTTCAGCTCTAATTTATTCATTTAAATGCATTCCAATAACCATTTTTTGGTCCAAAATGTCATATATACATTTTCTTGCCCACTTTGCAAAAACAGATGAAATTCGGGAATGTTTGCATATAAATCAAGGAAAAACACAGAATCTGGTTTTTGGTTTATTTGTGTACTTTGTGATTGCACACTTTGTGTACTAATGATGTCATTTCTGTAGTAGTTCTGGTCAAATCGAGCCTAAATATGTGACCATGGTTAGTGTTTGTAGCTTTGATCGAAATTAATTCACTTTCACAGCGAAACCTGGCTGACTGCTTCTAAACCCAGTGAGGGCATGCATGTACCCTGCTTCACAACAAAGATACATTATTAAAAGTGTTACATGTATCTTCAGTTACGATTTCAAGAATCAAGAAATTGATGCAATTCAACGGCATTTTAGACCAATGCATTCTTCAGGGTCTTTCTTTTCAATATGTTATTTTTACCAGACAGCATTACAACATTTTCTTATCCAACTCAGGGCACAGTACACCTATAAGGATCACATGAATGAGCAGGCCGTCAGCGGCTGATAGCGTTATAGATACCACGTCATGTGCTTTGCAACAAGTGGAGTAACTAGTAACAGGTGCTTTTCATTTGGTAGAGGAATGGTTGGGAATGAATTGCAAAGCATAGACT
>OMNR01019094.1:1291-14610 GCA_900303205.1 Mora moro
GCCGTGTAGCCAAGCACATTGAAACCAATGAGCCCAGCTATCCGTTTTAATAATTGACCTGCGTGTCAGAGGGCCTTTGTCTGTCTGTGTGTGTGTGTGTTCTACCACCATGAGATAATGCCGGACCTATCAGGAGCTGTTGGGAAACCAGCCATGGATTAGGATGACCTGATGAACACAAGTATGGCGACATGACGAGAGCATTCTTACGCTAACACTGACAACATCCTTCAGAAACACTGTTTAGAATAATCCCAATATAATTAAGCTTAACCAACTCATGGAAATATTACCCATATACTAAAGAGCATATACTTAAGTAATGAACTAACTTGATTAATTGTATATATACATGAAAGGAATTTTAATTGAGTAAATATGAAATATGAGTAAATATGAGTAACTATTATAAGTCATTATTATATGACATTTGATTTATTCAACAGCAAAGCCTGCAATGAGGGCTTTTAAAAAATCCACAACGCTCAAAATAAATTGACAAAGGGATAGTTTCATTAAATCCCAAACCTCAAGCACATCGTTCAGCAGTAGCAGTAACGCAACACATCTTACATTAACATAGCAGGTAAACATAACGTCATATTTAGACAAAAGTACGAGTTGTATTTCCATACAACAACGACAACACAACATCCATCGGATCAACGGCAATTGAAGTCAAGAGAGAGAGACGAGTGTCCCCCGGTCCCCCGGTGTGGGCCTGGCAGTATCGGGGTCACGGCTACCTCACGCGATAGTGTGACAAACAAGACCCAACACGGTTTGTCTCCACCGTCTGTCTGCCCGGAGTATTTGCGCCGACGGCTAAGAGGCGACACCGCTACAGAGTCTCATGTTGTCACGCCTCGCGAGGTCATTCGCACACGCGTGTGAAAGAATGTTTAGTGAATCGTCTGCATGTGGAACACACTACGAGATGCCGTTCATCAACGATGATATCGAGTGATTGAAGAAGGAAGGGAAAAAGTGAAAAAAAGGTACAGACACTAAAGTTTAGTTTTTTGTTTTATGCCTGTCTACAAATTATAACAATTAGGGCAACTCAACTTTTAACTAAAAGCATTTCACATTCAAAGAAACTTAAGGGGATCAGGCCTTCTCCGCGACTCCATCAAGTCATAATTCATACACAATTCATTTATTTAAATCCCGTCTCAAAACGTTTTTTATTCACTAGCATTTGAAACCGTATGGTCTGCCCATATGTGCCTGAATATGTATGTTGACACATACACTGCTATCTCTTCATGGTTACATATTCTCTGTCTTTGTTTGTTGGTTTATAAATACAATAGATTTGATTCAGTCCCCCTGATGGGAGCTTAATACAGCCTACAACCTATGGCTTCCCCGTCCCTCACCAACACCAGGCAGTAGAAGGAACTAGACATTAAGAGACATTAAAAAAAAAACTCTACTATCTAACTATCCTTTACAGTAACACGTGTCACTTGTGAATGTAGCCTAATAGAATAATTCAATACAAACTTGTACAGTCCCTCTATTGACTACTTCTGTAAACCACTTCACATGCAATGAAGCTAATGAGAGAGAGGGAGAGAGAGAGAGAGAGAGAGAGCCTGAGGTATCATGAGGTCTGCTAGTAGTCACGCTAGTCCATCTTGCCCACTAGGGTTTCATGGGTAAAGTCCCCCCACCCAGTGCAACCTAATTAATGTCCATTTATAAGGTATAGACAATATATCGTTTCAGGGCTCCAACATTTACATTTTGGAACAAAATATATATGTACTCATTTTATTTACATTTTGTATTTTCAGTTGCAAAGGTTTAGTAATATTCTCCAGATTGAATCTTGGACACAATCTCTGAGTTGCTACAGAGGCTTCAACAGTCTAATGATAATGAAAGTGTCAAACAAGCACATTTTGCGAGGGGTGCATTGTGATGTATGAGTCAATCTCATATTTAACAACCCTCAGGCGTTCCTTCCTACCTTGACCACTCAAGCTTCTATGCCAACAGAATGACACCATTGGGTTGACTGGGACCACAGACTATGGCAGTGGGGAACTGAGGTAAGGCCTTTCAGTTGTAAACACCCTTGTTTGGCCTTGGAAAAACAGGATCTTCCATTAGGATTAATGTAAGCCATATGAGAGACTTCTAGAATGGCTGTAGATCTCTGGTTTCTGACAGAAGTATTTGTTAACCGCTGTATTTTGATGCAACCACGCGTGCAATGCGGAATATTACAATAGAAAAACGGTCTGACAAAAGAAAGGGATCCCCTATGAAGCGACTGTTTCTGCTGAGCGAGGGCATGATGGATGGTAAGCGTGAGCCGTGAGTCAAGTGTGTGTAGCAGCAAAGTCATGTGTGACCTAGTGGGACACCGTGCTGCCAGACCTATTCATGTCCCTGTCATGTTGCAGTCTGTCGTCTGTGTGACGCGAGTGAAAATGACGGCAGGATATTTGCTGTCCTTGGGGGAGCGACCGTTATCACATGTGGTGGTGGTCATACACCACCAAGCTTTAGCACAAGTCGTCGTTAACACCACATCATAGTTATAGATCATGTTTGTTTGCAGACGCCTCTGCATACGGTGTATGCTAATACATTGTATAATGATGTATAACATATGCTATGGTTATTGTTCAAATGTTTACATCATACATAGGTCATTCATTTTGAATATTTTTTAATATATTTATCCTGCATGCATGTACTTGCATTTCTAGAAAACTGAACTTGATATAAGTTTGGAAGAAAATGTGTAAAGAAGTAACACAACCAATATGACATGAACATAGTTTCCCTCTATTTAGTATTAACTCCCCTGTCTCAAATATCACTGTTCAGTAGCGAGGAATCTACAGCATACTTTCGAATTAAACTTGGAACATTGAATTTGAAGTGATAGGATGTCCTGAGGAGGGATCTGAGGAGGGATCTGAGGAGGAGTCTGAGGAGGGATCTGAGGAGGGATCTGAGGAGGGATCTGAGGAGGGATCTGAGGAGGAGTCTGAGGAGGGATCTGAGGAGGAGTCTGAGGAGGAGTCTGAGGAGGAGCTGATCTATGCTCCGGCTGCTGTCAACGTAGCTTAGAGAAAAAAAGATGGGCATTCCACACCGACTTTGTATAAAGATGAAAACACTTTCTTATATATTTACCTGTGCAATGATGAATGCCCTACACTAAAGTGTTATTCCATATGTAAACACCAATAGGACCATGAGGCTCAACCTGATGCTTGTTAAGATTAACCTTGAACCTAAACTTGGATATAGCGCCATCTCTGGTCAAACAGGCTTATTGCAATGATGTTTCTAATGGCTACTAATCATCGGTACCAATCACAGACAAATAGACATATGTATAACCTATAATGACCTTCTTAGTCTATGGGGCTCAGGGTTACAGAACCTTGCAGTCTACTAAAAGAGGTATTATATGTTTAGTGGGTGTATCCATCACCAATGGGTTGTATAGGGGTTGTGTTTTGTATGTACACTACTTGTACACACATGACAAAAATACACAGATGCAGCTTCTTTTTTGCCTTCTCTCTCTTCACTTACCTTGGAAGAAGCTTTTGACCCGGAGGTAGGAGACGGCGAGGCGAAGCACCGACAGCTTGTCCAGCTTGGAGATGACTTCTGGGCTGAAGGGCAGCATGCCGGCCAGCCGGTCCAGCTCAGCGTTCAGCCGCTCTCTGTGTCGTTTGGACGGGTTGGTCTTCACGCTGGCCGCAGAGGACTTCCTGCCAAGCACAGGACAGGAAAACAGTCAATTGAGTAGCAGAGGAATGAGCATGTGTGAAGTTTGTGAACGTTTGTGTAACTTCTATTGAGGACAGGACCATCTTGTTTTAACTACTTGGAATTAGAAGTTTGCATTGGGGAAGACTTGAGTTGCATTTAATTGCATACCATAATTACAATAACATTTGTTTTATTTAAAATGTAATTTATATGCTGCTCAACATGTTATAGAGGCTAAAATATACATATTTAATGCAAGAGAATGCAAACCAGTCAATAGGTGCTTCTGTTCATAAAAAAGAAAGAAAGGTAATTCTAATAAATCTTTTACCGAATGATGGTACATTTGTATGGGCATATAGGATATAGCATCTTCGTCTAATTATAAGGTTTTTGGGCTTAAATAAATTAACTATTCTTGTTTTATCTACAAAAAAAGTCCGACAACATTATCTACCGCCGGAAAACTTCCCACAGACTAGAAACTAGAAAAAAAAGAAATGATGCATGCCACAAAAGTTTGCGTAATTTGCGTAAATTGTGAATTAGATACAGGAAATAAACACTCAACTGTTTTTGGATGGGTTTCCTTCTCTTCCGACCAGCGTACATACAGTCTCCCGGTGGAATCATCATCTTTCAGAAAATAACATGTCAGTGTCATCGGGAAAATAAATAATAAAATATATATCCATCACCATAAAGTTTTTTGTTTATCTTAATGACTTCAAAATATATAACAAGTTCTTACCTAAATCGTTGGCAGTGTCCAGTTATTCCAATTGAAACATAAAGTGTAGTTCGATTATCTGGTTCAAGTTACAAAGCTTCAGGATCAATACAGTGTAGTTTGAACAGAGCTCTTGGAGCTGCAGCTGCAGACCGGTCCTGATGGAGGAGGAGGAGGAGGAGAGGCTTCATGCACGGCGGGGCAGGGCTGCCTTTATACGGCTCCTGCTGCAGGTGGCGGGTCGGCTCTGACTGACCCCCCGCGCGGCTTTCGCACGCAACCTTCCTCGGCACGCGAGGAGGAGGAGGAGGAGGACTCCCGTGAGCTCATCTACCAGCACGCGCTTCCTCCCGGGGCCCGCGAGGCGGAGCGACAGGGGAGGACCACGCCGCTGCCTCCTCCTGCAGGGGAACATGTACACCGGACTGCACCTCGCCGAGGATGGATGGATAACAATGGTCGGGATGTGTTCGGTACCGCTTTGTTTGGTTTACATATGTGGTGAGTGTGCAGGCTTTCACATTGTTTGATGTAGGCCTAGTTTTACGTTAAACTTGGATTTTTGGATCCAATACCAGCACTCAGTGGTGCTTAAGTGGTAGCCTACATTAATTCTTAAAAGCACATTTTCGCAGTCAACAAGTTAGGCTATTCCAAAAATATGTTAAAGTAGACTAGGCCAAGTAGGCCTAATAGCCTGACATTAGCTTCCTCTGGGTAAAATGTTTATGGCCCATTATATATTTGAAAGGTATAATGGATGACATCACATATAATCAAGTGCATTGGTAAAATGCATTGCTGTTGTACCGTGACAGGCATATAGTCTACCAGTTTACCGTCTAACCCATATTACCGTCTAACCCATATCACCACCCCCACACCCTGACCCTTTATAAGCAGAAACAAATGTGGCCATCATATACTTTTCAGAGTGCAAACTGCTTGTCGCAAAGCTTGGTCAGTTAGTCAGTCCATGGCCTGAGTGGAAATCATTTGACACACCGAAAGAAAAATGCATGAAACAAATTATGCAAATAACATTTTTAATGTTCTTTTCCAAAACAGATATGACAAAACGGGGCATTTTAAAAATCCAACATGTAGTTGGGATTGACCACCAAGACTGGGTCCTCTTCAGACACCGGAGCCTCTCCGTCCCCAGACTTCTTGAGGCCAGTTTGAGTCAGCTCGATGACGATGTGATCCTACAGGGAGGACGAGCGTGAGGAAACGTCTTAAAACAAAGCAACAGCTCCATCTCCTGCGTGACGCCACAAACAGCAGCATGTCTTCATCACAAAGTTGTAACAGTAGGGGTGAAAACGGGCGTAGCTCATTAGGTTAATTATGGGGCTGTAGGTATGCCGGTATCCCATAACTAACGTCATGATACACCTGTTCACTCCTACTTTTAACCTCCGTTACAAAGGCCTATTGCATAATTGTGTCATATTTAAAGAGTTGATAAAAAAAAAAAGAAGCATGTACATGTAGTACAGTTGCATGAAGCAACTAAACATTTGACATGCTTACAAAACCAGAACAATACATTCAGAATATATTCAAGTCCAAATGGACGCAGACTGGACGCTGCAGTGATGGCAGTCACCTCTTGAGGTACAGAGTGGTGTTATGAGAGGGTACGGCCCAACGCTAGCTGGGCTAGCTGCTGCCGTAAGTAAACATCTCTGCAACACAATACATAGACGTCAGAACGTCAACATGTTTTAACTAATAAACCTTACACGTGGCACCTTTAAAGTAGTAGAACTAAACAGGCAGTATATCTTACATAGTGGATGAGCCGGTGAAGGACTTTTTCAAACAGGGTTTTCTTTGAAATCAGGTCCTCTTCTGTTTCAATTTCGCTCTCCAGCTCTTTGAGATACCAGTTGACCAGTTCACTCTTTTTTAAAGAACTCTCTTCATCCACTGTGGATCAGTGACAAAACAAAATCGATGCAATTTCCCACTGAAACAAATCAAAGCATTCTCCTCCACTTGCATTCAAGATTTGCAAATAACAAGCATGCATACATTTAAATAAACAAATAAATAAATAAATAAAGAGTGGCCAACAGCCTAAAAGGCCAGTTGTTGCCCACCTAAAAAGTAAACTTAAATGAGTTTTTCGAGTTATGCGTGCCGTTCTTCATCCAGTGGTCTAAAGGAACATTGTATTCGTCTCCCAACACATCCAGTATATTGAAACACCACATTATGCAACATGTTCCCCATATTTATCACATTACATCCAGGTCTGAATAAAGTCTTAATGCTGCTTAACTCACGGTCCTCCATCTTGTGCATGTGCAGAACTATGAGGTTGGAGATTTTGCGGTACTCTGCAAACGACATTTTCAAGACTGGTTTGGTGGCAGCGATGCTGTGTTTGACTGGCGGTTGCTCGGTGTCCATGGCCTCCACGCTGGACCCGTTGGTTCCCTGCTCTCCTGCTGGCACCACGTCCTTCTGGTCTGGAGAGAAGAGCCCATCGCAAGTTAGTTGGCCCTCTTTAAAGCTTCCTAGGTAAGGGTCAACTGAATTGCAATACAAGCATTGTAACAACTGATGTTAAACCATTATCATTCAGCATTATTATTAATATTGTAGGAACTCATTGTAGCGGCCGAGGCATTTAAATGGAATAAGCTGAGATTTATTCAGGGATAAGAAAGCAAAAACGAAATCTTTGCCAGCACCCCCCGGAACCTGGAACCGCCGGTTGGGAATCAGTGCTCCATGTGACCTACTGTTAGACACCACAGTGTGGGCCTGGTTACATTCTTCTGTACAGTCTCCAGTCACCTCCCCATTACCGTTCATGTCCTGCTCGTCCTGCAGCTCTTGTTCAAAGTTGATGTCGGGAGAATCAACTCGGATGATAGATTTGTTGATCAGACGGAAGGCCTCCTTCACGTGTTTAGGCTGGACCTGAGGATGATCAGGGGGGAGAGTAGGCCATTGTGAAAATATTGGTTTTTACATGAGAACTACCAGGTTGCCATGTGAAACCAAAATGTGGTTAATGAACAACCACACACTAATGGGGGATACCTGTCATTCAGAGACCACTGAATCCCAATATACATGTAATTAAACATGCATGCAGTGCATGTATGCATGTCCTTATCACAGCCTGGGACAAAGACACCACTTTGTTTTGATTAAATTGTGTTTGATTGAGTCTCATGGTTCTCAAACAGGGCATCTTCAATCTGACAACGATGACCAAGGATGTGGAATAAGGGCCAACCCTGCATACAAGCCAGGGCGGAGGAGCGTGGGCCGGTACCTCGTCGGAGCAGTACATGCGGGTCATGGCCTCCGACAGTCTCAGCATGCTCTCTAGCTGCCGCACGGTGATCCTCCACGCCGACTTGGTGCTGCCCACACTGTCGCGCTGCCGCAGACGCTTGTACTGGTCCACCACAAACTCCTGGGCGGCCGTCGTGATCTGGGAGGAAGGTGTGGTCATCATCATCATCATCAGCATCACATGCACAGCAGGGACAGTCTGGACAATGACAAAGTCTTGCGAAAAGGTAAGGGTCGACTACGTAACGATGAAAAAAAAAAGGGACCCAGTATTTGCATGCCAGGACAATAATTCTCCAATCCCAAGCACCAACATGGCCCAACGCTGTGTAGCAATTACCAGCCAAGCTACTGCTCCACCTTCACATCACAACCAGACACGCGCTTCACTTCTATTCCATCCACTGCTGTCCAAGAGTACTAATAACTATAATAGTTATTAGTAATAAAATAGATATTATATATTGTATAATAATAAAAATATATAAATCAACAATCCAACACTAGGGTGGAGTGTTGCATATAGAACTGTCAGCAGCTTTAGAAAGTGTGCCTTTATAAAGTGGAGCAGATGTTAGAGGCTTATTAAATTACAACTTACCTTGGGCTGGAACTGCCTGGCAAAGAGAATATACCTCTGGATTTCATCTGGAGAGTAGACCCTCTCTACAGACTCCATAAGCCTGCAGTGCAGGTCCACGATACGGCGTGCGATGGCATAGTCCGTTACCTGGGATTACACAGACTAGTGAGATCTCCTTTAAACCACAGACTAGTGAGCTCTCCTTTAAACCACAGACTAGTGAGCTCTCCTTTAAACCACAGACTAGTGAGCTCTCCTTTAAACCACAGAGGGACTTCAGACAGAAAAGTGACAAATTAAAACTACAATTATTTTAACTACACACCAACTTAACTACACACAAATGCTGTCAAACACAAAACGTTAGTAGATTCCAATACGGCCATCAAGCAAAGATTAAGAGCGTAAATGTGTACGATGGTGTCCCCAAGTGGTGCATTTTCCAGGTGCTCCTACCTCATTACCCTCGTCCACCAGGTGTAGTTTCCAGGTGCTCCTACCTCATTGCACTCATCCACCCGGTGTAGTTTCCAGGTGCTCCTACCTCATTACCCTCGTCCACCAGGTGTAGTTTCCAGTGCTCCTACCTCATTACCCTCGTCCACCAGGTGTAGTTTCCAGTGCTCCTACCTCATTGCACTCATCCACCAGGAGTAGTTTCCAGTGCTCCTACCTCATTACACTCATCCACCAGGAGTAGTTTCCAGTGCTCCTACCTCATTACACTCATCCACCAGGAGTAGTTTCCAGTGCTCCTACCTCATTACACTCATCCACCAGGTGTAGTTTCCAGGTGCTCCTACCTCATTACACTCATCCACCAGGTGTAGTTTCCAGGTGCTCCTACCTCATTACACTCATCCACCATGTGTAGTTTCCAGGTGCTCCTACCTCATTACACTCATCCACCAGGATGAAGAAGAGGTCAAATCGGGACATGATGGGGGCGGACATGTTGATGTTCTGCTTCAGTGACTTGGAGCGGTTGTAGCGCCCGTCGATGGGGTTGGCAGCAGCCAGGATGGATGTCCGGGCGTTTAGTGTCGCCTTCAGGTCAAAAATGACAATACTTCACACACTTTTGGTTCACTTTAGACTTTCTTATAGTGACAATGTTCAAAAAGGTTTCTAACATTTAGGGTGTGTGTGCGTGTGTGACCTTGACTCCTGCTTTGGTGATAGAGATGGTCTGCTGCTCCATAGCTTCGTGAATAGCCACCTGATCCTTCAAGTCCATTTTGTCAAACTCGTCGATACAGCACACCCCCTGGATTAAAAATGTTGAGACCGGCCGTTTTAAAAGAGCAGCTAATCACTTAAACACATATGGACAGCATCAAACACAGGCTATGATAATCAATGTCTCCGATTGGCTGAAATTGGTACCAAGTGATGTCCGATTAGTATTTCAGAGATGATGCCGTCCCGGTGGTACATACAACCCTCAACATAAATCAAATGACATGAGGACCGGTCATGTTTAGTACATTGTCAGCCAGCATGAGAGCTCCGGCTTCAATGACAAACTCATGGGACTCTTCATCTTTGATGACGGCAGCGGTGAGCCCGGCAGCGCTGCTGGCCTTGCCGCTGGTGTAGACGGCACGGGGGGCGAAGTCCTCCACGTGCCTGAGGAGAGCGACGAAAACCAAGCGAAAAGCAGGATTAGATCAACCTGTTATAATGCCATTGATACAATCGAGACTCTTGTCGAAATGAAGGAGTGGTCATACTTGAGGAACTGGCTCTTGGAGGTGCTGGGGTCTCCAACGATACACACGTTGATGTCCCCCCTGAGGGAGGTGCCCTCCATGGTCGTCTTGGCAACCCCACCAAACAGCATCAACAGGACACCCCGCTTGATCTCATCGTTACCTGGCAACCATTCATTCAGTAAAGTGGACCTTGGTACACAAAACGTCTTTGTTCCCCAAGGATCAAACCATTGTGCATCTAGTGTACTTAAAGCAGATTTGTGCAAGTATATGTTTATAGTATGTATAGTTTTGAAGTGTCAAACTAGTATAGCACATTTGTGAGTTTACTGCAATAAAAAAAGTTTTGAAATCGAGAGAGTAACCACTGACAGTAACTAACCTTAATCAAACACTGACAGTAACTAACCGTAAACAGACACTGATTGCTTACTGTTAGTTTCAGCCTCTTCACCCACCACATACTGCAATAAATAAATAACAGCTTGGGGAACAAAATATGAGAGTGTTGTGGAGATTGTTGTTGCGACAGTTCCATCAACTCGTGATATTCTGTGGACATCCACAGCTGCTGCCAAGTAGTCATGAGGCATAACGTAGGTGATTCTCAATGAGTCAACTAGAAGCTAACAATCGGGACAATTTCATTTTTTTAGTTTTCTTTAGATAAACTCTTTCATGCGGTCACATTTTTGTATGTAATGCATGCATCATGCAATGCATGATGGCTTTGAACCACAATGTACTCTAGTTCAACACGTGAAACAATAAATCCACAAGTCCCACACCACAGTGCTTGGCTGAGGGGGAATATAATGGAGCATTTGATCAGGTGAAGAGCTGGTTTACCATGGATGGTGGGGAACAGACTGGTGCAGAGGTTGTGGTAGAGATTCTTGTCCTGGGTCATCTCAAACACCTTCTCCCACTCCTGTACCGTCATCTGGTTCTTCACACTTTCAGCAGTCTGGTCCTCCTGCCGCAGCGCCTTTCCACCAAACTGACAGACACACAAAAGGTTATTAGATATACATTGTTATTTATAATATAAATGTCTCCATTAACACATTTTAATTCACTTCACAGGGGGCATTTTCAGCACATTTGTCCAGGAACATCACTGTGGGTGTGTGCACCATGCAGGACCATACAGAATATACCACACTGTTTCCACACTAACCCTTGGGTTGGTGGGGGCAACATAACAGGCCAGGAAAGCCAGTCGATAGGACAGCTCCCGGACGCCCAGCGCCTTCAGGCCCTGGATGCCGTCGGTGTCAAAGCCCTCCTTCCCCGTGACACGGCTGCTGGTCTCCGAGCGAGTGGCTGGTGATGGAGGAGACAAAAGCATGCACGGAAAATGAGTAGTGCTGGCTAGTGACAGAGAAACTCAAGCCTAACAATATGGGGTCTGGGGGAACGTCCAATTAAAAGAAAGTGTTATCAAATGCGCGGTCTTCAGGTTCTTGGCTACACACATTTAAACTACACACGTGTATGTGCAAATGTGTTCCATGGTTCTTTAATGGGAAAATGGACCGTTTCTCAATGACCTTCTCATGATCCTCCAAACCACACAATCTAAACGAATCTTAAACTTTCCATCAGAGCGCAGTACTACAGAAAGTAGTACTGCATTCTTTCAAGTGTGTAGCATTACACGTCATCGTCTCTCTATGCATTATGGATCAATTCACAATGACAACGTTGAAGTTATATCACATCTAGTGCTGCATCAAATATCCACATGTTCCTTCTCCATCCAACCAATATCTACCTCTGTTTACTGCGTTGTCTTGTTCTGTTCTTGTTCATGAATCAATTTGAATGTATATTTTTATGAATCCAGTTTAAATTGTAGTGTATGCAATTGACCTGTAAGTCTACTCTAACATAATATATTTGTTTTTAGATAAAACACTAAATTCCATATATCCAGCCATCCGTCTCCCACCCCAGCAACATGATTGGTCGAAAACAAATATGAAGCAAAAGAAAAGTGACACGCCCCCCAGAGGGAGGTGCCCAGACCTGAGCTCCTCTGCCTTCAGATGAACACCTGAAGTCTAAAGTGTGAGTGTAGGTAAGGAGAGACCTGCGGTTGCTAAAGCTGCAACATCCGGCACAACAATCAGTGTGCCGGTGAAGTCGCTGTGGTCCCCGGCCTGGGCCGTCTCCACAGCCTCCGCCCTCAGCACCACCTCAACACTGCGGGGGATGGAGCCCCGCGGCAGCTCCGCCTGAGTCTCCTGAATACGTACCTGGGGGGGGGGGCACACGGCACTTATTTTAGAGAGATCCTACGTAGCTTTGGACGCTAGCGGCCAGAAGCAAACGTGCAGTAAAACGTTTATCCTGTATATTCTTAAAGTTTTGTTTAAAGTTTGCCGATTTTCAACCTTATCTCCGTCTATCTGCATGAGGGATATAGTATGAGAAACGCCTGCAGTTGTTGCCGATGCTCTCTGGTGTCTCTGGGACACAGAATCTTACCCCAAGTCTGTCATTGGATGGAGTTATTGTTATTGAGTTGGGGTAAGATGACGCCAAAAGGTAGGCGACATGGAGGAAAGGTAAACATTGTTCATTTGCATATACTACCCATATTGAAATGTGGAAGTCGGCTGAAAAGCAGCAACGTTCCCTTTTAATATGGTTAGTTTATGACGCACCTTCTGGAAGTCAACAAAGCGAGACTTGTTGGGGTCCAGCATGAAGCGTTTCCGGTTGGCACACACAGGGTTCTTGCAGATGTTGGGCTGGGTGTAGCGGAACTGCTGCTCCACGTCCTTGATGAGCGACTGGCAGTCCAGACAGAGGAAGGTGCCGCTGACCAACTCCGGGTGGACGGGGTGAGTGCGCACCACCTGGCCGCTGATGCGGAGCAGGGAGCCGACACGAGCGGCGGTAAGCTCTCGAATCCTGGAGGGTAAACCTACACTTACGACGTGTCCGTCCGTTCACCGAGAGAACAGGGAAGTTCTCAGTAACGTGGTGCGACACCTGAAGACATCAGAAGCTTACTTTTGTCTGGTAGGAAAGTCGGAAAAGGCAACGTAGAACTCTTTACACGGAGGGATGGTGCCGTGGTCCCTGGCAAAGTGCCGCACTGCCTGACACAGGAATGGATAGACCCTACATGGTGGGAGTAGGGAGACGTCACCCATACGCACACGCAGTAAAACACTTGTATTCATGTTCACATAAGACAAGTCATTCT
>OMNR01019111.1:4330-21866 GCA_900303205.1 Mora moro
CTGTCTGCTTACCGTCATTCTGAGGTGGCCGACGCGCGGCGCGGTTGCCCGGCTTGGATTAATCGAGACCAAGACAATGTTCGAATGTTAAGTTTCAGGTTACTAACACTAGGTTCTGCCTCGGGTACGAGAGGACAAGCATTGAAATATAAATAACTCGACCCACTTCCTGGTAACAAAACCCTGACACACTATAGTCTCTCTCCCTCTCTCCTTCACACGCTTCAGTCCACCTTGTTGCTGATGGGTCAGACGCGTGCCCAACCAGGGCTTCTGCTCTGCTGTCACCTTCTCGGGGCGCCTCTTACCTGGAAATGAGATGCTAAACGTTGGCGTGTGCCTTTCTACTCTCACTTCCACATTTTTTAAGCTAGACATGTAAATTTGCTTTAGCTTTAGCTTTTTTTTCTTTGGTGCTCTCAAGTATGGTAAACGTTTTTAATACTCAGTCAGTGGCACTGCAGGACAAAACATACCCTTTCATTTTTCAGTTATCAATTATAGATTTGTAAGTGTATATAGTAGAGCTGCAACGATTAGGCGATTAATCGATTAGTTATTTTCAAAATAATCGTTAGTTGAAGCCCTAGTGTATAGGCCTATGCGTGTGGTCAAGCAACTTAAAAGAATACCTGGCAGCCAACCTGCAATCCGTTTTTCCCAACACGCTCACTTACATTTGAGTCATCAATAGACTTTTAATGGATAACTTTTTGCTACTTAATGACATTGTTGTTTCATGTTTGTGTAATAGTCACACACCAGGTTGGAACCAGCTCCTCTGTAATGCATACTGTGGACTTTAGTTCCCTGATACCCAAACCCACAATTTCTTAATCTTGATTAAATGAATATACCACAACAGAACACAGATGCACTGATCAAAGCATAATACATATATGTACAGTGAAACACATTGTCTTCTTTAGAACTCATCAGGTTTATAAAGGTAACCGCTACACCCAAGATGTAGACCGTTTAAAATAGGGCTTTTAATGTGTATGTGTTTAAATGTATTACTAACACATTGGTTTGTTACCAATAATAAGCTAATAACATGTGCTTGGCTAATAACTGAAAAACAAGAAAGAACGTGGGCGTCTCGAAATGACGTCACTTCCTTTCTAAACCGGAATTCAGAAATGGTGACTGTTTGAGCTTGTGTTACGTTTGTTTTTCCCTCATTTTTACAGGTCTGTCAACTCTTTCATGATCACATGGTTTTAGTCTGTTGTATTATTTAAGTAACCGATCTATGGTGTTGAGCAATAATCCACATTATTATCGAGTGTTTAACAACACCTTGGACTTGCGTAGCTGTGTTTTGCACGCTCAAATGGTATCTATAAGTTGGGCTGGTTAGCATGTGGGCTAGCAAAACAACAACACATCTAGTGAATGAACACATTTTGAACCCTTACAAATCAGCGTTGTGTAAAGGCCTTTAAACCCGTGCACTTATTTTACGAATTTCATTTACATGTCGCCATCCAGCGCCATGTCTAAAAGAAAAGTAACTTTTGAGGACGGCAATGGGGAAATAGAGTTGGAGGAGATACCCAACAAAAAGGTACGTAACGACCTTCGTCTAATTCAACTTCTTAACGTTTCTTAGCCGCATTTGATAATTATAGGTGGGGTGATTCGTCCTGCCTCTCGCTGTATAAAACAACAACTTGCGTTGCCAACATTAGATATTGGGTAATAGTAGCAGTAGATTAACTATTTCGGGTGAGTTGGAAACTCAAGTAACCCAACTAAATCAATGACGTATCTTAGAATTTCTGAATAACGAAACATATTATATTATAATACAGGTGGATGACTAACGATGAGAGAACTGATGACTATAATATGTATATTATAACATTACATTGATCTGTGCATTTCCTTTAACTGACTTTAACTGATAATGATACATTGACAACTGAACATTCGATTGTATTTCTCTTGTTTATGGGTCAGATCTGCGAGGGTGTAGCTGGACCTGGTTCAAGATTTAAGGGAAAACACTCCCTTGACAGTGACGAAGAGGATGATGAAGAGGAGACCAAGACCAGCAAATATGACATGCTGGCCAGCGACGATGTGGAAGGTATACTGGGTCACTTTGTGAACAAGGCTTTGAAAGGGATTCTGTAAACAAACCTAGCTTGGTGTTTTGAATAGATGTAAATGAAAGGTTTTGTGGGAGATTGATTGCGCCTGTCAAAATACTATCATGTTAGAAACACCCAGTTCTTATTTCATATTGTACGTAACAGTTATGGTGATGCTTCAATATTATTATCCATGATATCCACACAAGTATTTTCTTGATTCAATGCATGTCTTCACAATGTAGGTTTTGAAATAATGTTTTACTGAAGTTAGATAATTTGCACAGGACGTCAAAACACGTGGTGACATATTGATAGTGAATAAAACTTCTTATGATTAGTGTAAGCAAGACACTCCACTGTTCCTGCTTATCTGCGATTGGTGGATTTCCTTCAGGTCAAGAGGGAGCGACGATAGACTGTGACGAGGGGATTCCCATTACACCGTTTAACCTGGATGAAGAAATGCAGGAAGGCCACTTTGACTCTGAGGGAAATTACTTTGTCAAAAAGGACGAAGAGATCCGAGACAACTGGCTCGACAACATCGACTGGGTACGTATATGTGTTGAACATTGATGGTGTACTACAGTTTAAGGTGTTTTCCTGCAGTCCTCCAATAAGAGTCCCCTGTGTCCAGGTGCGGATAAAAGAGCAGCCCTTTAAGCACAAGAAGAAGGGTCTCTCGGCCAAGCGGCGGCGGCGGGTGGGGGACGAGGACGAGGCCGAGGAGGAGAAGCAACGGGAGGACAAGCGGGCGGACGGCGACAGCGGCGAGGAGGATGCTGAGATGGAGATGGCGCCCGCCGAAGACCCGCTGGCATCCTACACACAGCGGCAGCTTACCGAGGCCTTGGTGGAAATGCTGTTGCCAGGGGAGACGGTTGCCGCGGGGCTCCGTCGGCTGGGGGGCTTGGGGAGTCGGAAGAAGGGCAAGCTGAGGGGGGGTGAAGGCGAGGGGGCGCCGGAGGTCAAGCGGGATGCAGAGAAGCTGGACCGGCTCACGTCGCTGGCTGACAGGCTGGTGGCCTCGGGGATGTTTGAAATTTATCAACAGACTTGTGAAAAGCTGGCGTACACGCTGAAGAACCAGAAACTGTCCAGTAAAAAACCCAAGGGTAGTGGTGAGGAGGATGAAGAGGAGGATGAACTCGACATGTTTGGGGATAAGTTTGATGAGAATCACGGAGAAAAATCACAGGAGGGAGATGAAGAGGGTGAAAAAACAGGTAACCAAGTGATAGACTTGTTATGGTTCATTATATTTGATTTTATATATATATATATATATATACTTTTTTAATGCTTTTATGTTTTGCTATAAGTATGTATTGAAAGGCACTATATAATTACAGTTTTATAATAGTTTTAACACGGCTATGTTTCACTGCTATATTTTCTCAGCGATCGAAGAAGTCATGTGGGAGTACAAATGGGAAAACGTTGATGGCTCTGAGCTCTACGGGCCCTACAGCAGTCAACAGATGCAGGTATTGCTTGGAGACACTCAAACATGAAACATGAGCTTGTCAAAGAATCACATCTGAAAACTCGGTTTATTTTATTTATTTCTCTGCATTTCAACATATTTGAGGATTTGATATTGTTCCTGTGACATGACAGACAACAGACATTGTAAAAGAATATATATTTGTTGGATTTCAAACGTCTTTCAATATCCATTGAATTTGTGCTTAATAAAATGAGCATCCCTTCCCTTTTGTACACACATCAGCATACATTTATAGTGCAATGTTCAGTTACATTGACTAAATCAATATTGACTACATTTATTAGGAGGATGCTCTTATCTAGATTGAGTCAAAGAACATGCATCAGTAGGAAAGCTGCTTTGTAAATCCAACAATAAGTGGCTTTTAAGTGATGTGTGTAGCGTTGACTTCGAGTCACATGGGAGTTAATCTAATTATTGTGTTTTGCAGGAATGGGTTGATGATGGCTATTTCAAAGATGGCGTTTACTGTCGAAGACTGGACCAGGGAGGCTCTCAATTCTACAACTCCAAGAGATTAGATTTTGAGCTCTATACATGATGTATTCATGGACTCAAAACATACACAGAATATTAAAGTGACATCGTCATCCTCTGTATCTTCATAAATTCTGTTTCTTTTTTAAATAAATGACTTATTTCCTCCTGTCACTTTGAATGTCTTGAATGGATGCGAGAACAAAAACAGCTGCTGATTGTTTGGTATTCGCAAACATGGAGAATGACAATTATGATCCTTTCAAAAGGAATGTCAATTGGGTTGGCAATTTCTGTTCACAGATATATCCATTAGAAAATAACCAGTGATTCAAGATTTCAAGATGATTTTTAAAGATGTCAGTGTAGTCTAATCGACTGTAGGTCATGTGTGAACTTGGGTCTATGTAGTCCCACTTAGCTCTATATAGAACTGACAGTATTTTGCATTGGGAGTATGCCATGCAAAATACTGTCAGGTCTGTATAGAGTGAAGTCCCACTCCTCTACCAAAACATGTCAACGGCTGTGTTGGATGGACAATTGTGTTGAGTCGAATATTGATATATTGATACATATCAATTAATATATCATATCAGTTAATCGCCATCACTTTCACATAGGACGAACTTCCAAGTTACTCGAGGACAAAGACTACGAAAATGGTATTGGGTGCATTTAACCCAAGGTTGCTTTCCTCCATTGGTCGTGTTTGTGGAGGGATCATCAAGCGGAAGCAGAGAGCGAGTTGTGATTGGTTCACCCGTCTGTCTCATGCCTGGTGTGTGTGTGTGCGCTTGTGAAACGGATACATTTGCAATCTGCCGTCCGGCATGTCTTGTTTACGATGATGGACTATTAAGTCGTGGTCTATTACAGACAGCCTCGGTGAGTACATTCTTCATCAAATGACAATAATATAGTCTTCAAGCAGCCGGCTGATACCTGCGCGACGCCACCACTGACTGAAACCACGACCCGAGAGAGCGCAAATGTTAGCATATTTGACACAATGGCTCTGGCTATTCCCTGGTATTTCCACCGACCGTATGGCATCGTTCTCGTCATTGCATTGGATAAAAAAACAAAACATGTTGCCTCCAAGCATGTAATAATAATGATACAGTCGTGCAATTTTAATGCAGTGCAATACAATTCGTGCATGAGGGTTATTAGCCAAGTATTATTATTGACTTATGTGTTGGCTCTTGTATTTAACTTCAATATTTGAACCGGTTTAATTCCAGCAAATAGACAGAACTGTCGTTTGCTCTGGTTATAAGGTTTAAGATTGTGTGCAGGTAGTGTGTCCTAAATTATTGCAGTTGTAAGTGTTATTTGAACTGTCCAGTTACACCGACAGAGATACTTGTGTTGTAACTTGCTTCTATGCGATAAACGCATACGGCAATAGCTTGATTAGTTGTCATTATCATTATGATTATACAGCCTATATTTACCTTTTATGTGTATTTTCCGGCACGTTAAACGGAACACCTTCTCTTCGCCTTACGAGCTTTTTAGTGTTTCATCCAAACATGAAGCATTTTGTATAAAATACAATTAGGTCGACGGGAGGTGGCTACTACATTTTCTCCTTAATTCGATATTTTTCTCATTTGTTGCAGAATAAAACTACAGTTGACTGCAAGTATAGTAAGTGGTATCCTCGAGGCTCCCCTGTGCTTTAATGTTGAATTTATACCCTGCACGTGTGTTTGTTGTTTCGTTGTTGTTGTTTACAGAGGACGACAAACAGTCGAGAGAGGGAGAGCAAGGGGATATTGACTTATTCCTCTGACTCCCTCCCTCCCATAGTTTGCCCAATGGAGGAAGATGCAATTCCCCCAAATCCTTTTTGTAGTGCACCCCCTCACAGTGAACCTCAACCACCTCTCCCTTCCCTCTCTTCCACCACTCCCAGGTATAGTTTCCAGCACCTTTTTTTGCTTTTTCCTATGTTTGTGTATTTCCCCATCCCTGCTCACTTTGCTGCACAGGGTTCTCCTCCATATAGGATAAATGTATCGATTATTCCTAGCAGTTCCATTATCCAGCTCCTATATCAACCTCTGTACAGAGAATTGTACCTGAATCTCTATATACATCGGAAACATTTGTAAATAAAGTGTAATTTACAGCTGTGAGAATGATGGAAAATCTGGCAGCCGGAAAGGTGGTGGGATTATACCACAGATTACGAGAAAGCAGTGGGCTGAGGACGGCGAGACCACAGGAAGACCGCCCACACAAGCCCCGACCCCCACCAAGAGAGAGGGCACGGTACACGGGTTAACTAATGTCTCTCTTTTTGCCTTAATGGAACGGCGTGTTGTTCATTGCAGAGCTCGTGACAACGTTGCACTCTTGATTTGTAGGGAGAAGTGTCACAGGTGCTGTGCATTCAGCTGCAGAGGATTGATACCCCCTGTGTGCCTGGACAACAGGTTAGTCCGTTTCCTTTTTCTAGATGTGTGTGCGTGTGCGGTATATCCTTCTCCACTATTGCTAATCTGTCTGCGTGGGAGTTTACAGACATGGGGTCTGTGATTGCTAATCTGCCATAGCGGCATCTGTACAGTGTTACCGCCTATGACGATATTGGGGATCAACACAATGAAGTTGTTTGAAGGTTAATTGATCCTCCTTTTATGGTCTGTTGCCTCTGACACAAATAAACAGTCATATCATTGACGTGGCCTACCGAAGCCTCGCATTAACACCCATGCATCATAGAATAGACCTTTTGTCGTCTGCTGCTTTGGAATAGAAATTACATTTGTTAAAAATTTTTTATTTTAGTTTCTTTACAATTTGAAACATTGTCATTTTGCAGATCGTACCTGATATTACGGATGTGTCGGTGTGTCCAACAAAGTAAGTATTAGTCACATGTTTGTAGCTTCAAAACGCATTATTAAATGGAAATATATGGGTCTTGTTTTAATTGATTGCAGTGAACATTACTTCTTTAACATGTACAGGGGACTGTATCATGAATAGTAGTTGGGACAGGCAGTGAAAAGGGCTTGTCTCTTGAATAAAGTGTCCATTGCAGAGAACATGGAGGGAGAAAGTATTTGGAAGGAGAAAGTCACTAGGTGTCAGTATTTTCTAAATAACCAAGCCATGTCTAGCTATGTTTCCTAGGAGCATCTATGTGTAAGGTAGGCCGACAGATGGATACAAATAATCTTTGTATTGATATTCAATAGTTTGTAGAAAATATGATGAGGTGAATATGACTATTGAAAGTGCTGACTGTTGGTCAAAGGTCACACCATCTTGTCTCTGTTTCCACTTAGGCACAGAGACCTGAGTTTCACCACAGAGAATGGAAGATTCAAAAATGCGGAGAAACCCATTGCTGAGAATATGGATTTTAGCGCTCCGCCACTCAACGATCCTATCTCAGACGATCCTATCTCGGACGATCCGAACCTGGGCCCTCCTAACTTGGGCATGGAACTGGAAGTGGACAATCCCCCTGCCACAGCGAGATGGGTCATTGGTCCATTCTTTCAGTCGTTCAAGTCAAAGATGGCCAGTTTCAGCGAGATCGTCATGAGTCCCGTCAAACTTTTCACCGCAAACAGTCCTCCCGGGTCCAGTGGCCATGCAGATGAACCATACCAGTCGGACTTGCCAGAGGTCGTACTGGACCAGTTGAATGGGTGCGACGGTCAAACGGAAGATAAGGATTCATTCAATGAGTCTTTGAGATGTGTGCAAGGAGGGCATGATCACACAATGACTCCTCCTTTGGCCTCAAAAGGGCGGATTGGCATCGAAGAGGAACAACATCTCCCCACTGCTTCTCTTGAGCGCTCTCCAACAAAGCCTTCTGACGTGAATGATGTAGCGCATGGTTTGGCACAGGTCAACAGATCCACGTCAGTGGATATGGAAACCAACGATGCTGAGCCTGTGCATCTGCTTCACCGTACTTTAGAGAAATATTCTGAATCTAGCAAATACGTTCTCCGGTCCATGGAAAGAGGAGCCCAGAGAAGCAAGCCACCTGTTCAAATTAAACCACTATACACACGCTCCTTGAACAGATCTGTATTACGGAACGACTTCTCTGAGATTCTTCCATGCAATGAGATACAGGAGGCTTCCAGTGCCAAGCCTCATGACAAACAGTTTTCTGTTGAGTGTACGGTGGAAGCCACCATCGGTGACCTAAGCGATGGCATCTATTACACTGCCCCTGATGTACTCTGTCTGGATAATTGTATTGAAGGTGACAGTAGCGAAAGATATAGCAGCCTCTCTGTTAGGAAAAGCCCACGGAACAATGCCCAAGTGGGAATCGGTGGTGCACTAAATGCAATCTCACAAACTGTGCAGGATGTGGCCCCAGACTCTGATCCGATGGTACGCATTGGGAAAGTTAAGAGAAGATTGAAACTTGGTCCTCAGCCAGAAAGCGACGCTCACTTGAGAAATAGGAAAAGACTCAGATCTGATAAAAGTATAGAAGATCCAATGAATGTAGAAGTAATCCCCCATGTCACTGAGCGCAACAACACGAGCCGTTTGAAAGAGCTCAGAAATGATCTCTCGTCAAATATTGTTCCAGACTTGGAAATAAAGCTGAATCCACCTGCAACGAAGGTCCATCTTCTAAGAGGGATGCAGAAGAAAGGTAAAAGCAAACATCAAAGCCTTGGTACATCAAAAGAACCCATGTTGCACAGTGAAACTGAAAACTCCACTCCTGTCGGGACTGTTGATGCACTGGAGAGACATATTGAGAACTTCCCAAATAAACCAGTCCACATCAAGAACCCCAGAGGGATACCCAAAAAGCACACTGCAAAGTTTGGGTTGCGTAAACCAGACATTCAATTCGACAGTATGGAGCTCGAAACCACCGCGATGACTACTTTTACGCGAGAAGCAGACAACGAGCAGCCGTCGAATGTCCTTGGGCTCTGTAGACCCCAAGCCCCACTCACTGCTCGACCTACAGGTGCAGGCAGAAAGAGAGACCTTTTGCCAGAGTTGGATGCAGACGTTCCTTCCAGTCGGAGCATATTCACAAATGTGAACGGTGAACCGGCGAAACGGGAAGTACATAAGCAAGCACATCCAAATGTTCGGCGGGGCATGACCGTGGACCCCACCTCCGGTGCCATGTTTAGATTAGAGCCTATGCCAACAGACCTGGATGCCTCCATGACTGGCAAGAGGAGACTGAAAACAGGAGTCAAGCAGCCGCTCAAGAGGCCAAAAAAGGATTGTGGTAAAACTGATGACCAATCACATGCAGACAATTCTGTGCAGTTAGACGCGGATCACACAAAGCATATAAATGGCTACCAGGGAAATCGTTGGAAGCATAAGACTATTTCCGCCCATGGAGATGAAAGGGACATTAGTAGTGCTGAAGCTTCCGACCATAGACAAAAGGAAGTCGGTGGCGGTACACAGTGCAAGAACATGGAGTCCTCTGCAAACGGGTTCAGCGTCCAGTCGACCAAGTTGGGGCGTGGCAAAAGAAGCGTTAAGACAAATCACACGAGGCCAGAGAGCCAAAGGAGGAAGTGCATAGTGCTGTGTAGCGAGGTACCCGAGGAAGACGTCGAGGACAGGGACGTGAAGACTAACCTAAAGGAGGAGGTGGACTTCACGATGAAATCCACTTCCTCCTCTACGGGCCTCCTGCGCAGCATCTCCTGTCCAGAGATCCATTCTCTTCTCCAGCATGATGCCCCGTGGCCCTCCCCTCTGTATTCGCCACAGCCCAGCAGGAGTCATGTAGCACACCACCAGCACCACCAGCAGCAGCCGCTCCACGAGGTGCACCCGCTGCCTCGCATCCACTGCAAGTCCCGGCGCGCCCGGCGCCACACGGTCAGCAGCGTGGAGGTGGCGAGGGAAATCGCCCCCTTGTGTCTGCGCAAAGAGGTGTACCCCTCGAGGAGGTCTGCGGGCCAGGGCTCGGGCGCTGCGCCGTCCTCACCCTTCTCGCTCTCGAACCTGGCCTCCTGTTTCCTCACCAGCCCCCTGGCCTTCCTCTCCAGGAGGTTGGAGGGAAGAGGCGCCGCAGCTAGCGGCGCTAGCACACATGGACACCATTTCTCTCCATCTCCCTCCGCTCCCATGTCTCACTCCGCCACCTCATCCACCTCGAGTGTTTTCACTTCCTCTACCTCTCCATCTAGCTGCTCTTCTGCATGGCATCTGTTTCCTGGTTTCCATGCGAGAGCTGACACCTCTGCGGACACCGCCTCCCCCGTCCACAGGTATGCAACCCCCTTGCTCGTTAAACATCGTTTTAATTGTCCTTAATATACGGGTAGGGATCTGCTAGGCTAGACTCGAGTATAGATGCTGTAAAGTATTGACATTTAGTTTCCATCTGCAAATGAATTTATTCATGAATTTGGGTTAATGACTGCATTTACATGGATGTTCATTGCGATTTTATGTCCATTCTATATAGAATACGGTTATATAGTTACAAATATACTGAATGAGATTAAACGTGATGTCAAACTGGCCAGAAGGTTCTTAACGATGTATTATGCTAGGGTCCTATATACACACTAGGCTCTCGTTAATTGGTTCATTTGTCATCGTTTCTAGTGCGCCGCCCCAGATGCCCGCGGAGAGGACGGAGGAAGAGGAAGGCGAAGACACAAAGTACCCCAGGCAGGAGTTTGAGGAGAAATCCCTGTCTGATTCCGAAATCAAGGTACAAAGAAGGGTTTAATTTAGTGTTCTTCCTTTATTCAGAGAAAAATGTCAGAGCTTTAAACGTCATACAAGTCAGCCTCTACAAGGAACGGTTTGAGCCAGACACAGATTGCCCAGTGTTTTGTCAAATCATTGCGAGTTACTAATGCATTACAAGGGCTAACGACATCACATTCCATCCCTCAGGTGGATGTGTTCCCACCGAAAATACTAGTTATCCATCCAAAGTTGTAGTCAATCATAACCCAGTGATGGTTCTTTGTCTTATTTGACCTTTGTACAGTGTCAATTCATGAGGTATTGTTTCTATAATGTCTTGTGCTCTCTAGGCAGTGGTTATAGTAACCCAGGCCCAGTAACCACAATCTCCTTTTTTATATGCATCAACCCTTTCAGGTGGTGAAAAAGCATGAAGAGGGAGGCAAGGTGTCATCCATCAGAATTCGCAAAACCCTACCCAAAGCGCAGAACAATCTCACGCCAATGGGCCTGCCCAAAGCCATCAGGTACAGACCGCTGCAGAGCACTCGGGGTGGGCTCTGCAGAAATGTAGTTGTCGATGGCCGTTAACTTTACAATGTGATTAACCGTTTAATATGGCTAATAACTATATATTTCAATGTTTAGGTTTAAATAACAAATGCAGCCATGTTGATATGACTTTGAATCGTGAACTGGGGGTTGAGTAACCATGGCCGACTTTCCAGAGTTTAGGGGGCATTCCTACTTGTAAGTAGGAAATCCCCAGTTCCTCCGACACGCAATGTAAGCACCAGGCTACTATTGGGTTTTCCAGACAATGCCACCCATGAGAAGAAGTGAAACACTTAAGAGCCACAAACAAAAAGGCAACTTGAAACGCCAATCTCTTGTTATTTTGACTTGGAGAAATGAATCCACATACGTTTCTACTTATAAGTTATAAGTTATGGACTGTATTACTGTTCAGAATACCGTGCTGTTTGCAGTGTGTGTATCAGCAGTCTGTTTACTGGCTGAGGAAATGGGACCGCTGTGGGGTTGAAGTTTGCATAAATCATTATCAGACGAGCCCTCATTTGTTTTTAACAGTACTAGTAAAAAAGTACTTGCAGAGGATGCAAACGCTTGAGTACTTTCAGGATGTCCGTTTTTGTCTTTTCTAATAACAACCCTGCTTTTTAAGGTTCTCATTAAGAACAATATGAACTGTGCAATAACGGCATGCCTAAATCCTACAGTCTAAAGCATGTAATGGTGTCTCAATGTTCAGCAGGTGGTCTAAGGCTTATGAGAGCCTCATGAGAGTAAGGCTTATGAAAAACATAGTGTGTCTTGTGGCTGATCATGATCTAGCCAGCACATAGACAAACACCTGTCTACCAGAGCGTTCAGTGGGAAAACGACGGACACTTCCAGACTTTCCTATGGAAAGCTCTAGAAGGGCTAACCGTTGGGAGATGACTTCATTATGGAAATCGCACCAGAAAGTCAATTCAGTTAATTTGACTTGTTTTTTTGTTGCTGATTTGCACGCCGTGCCTCTTTCTTTCTTTCTCTGCGATATGGGTTTTAACATGAATGTCGTGTGTGACGTGTAGTCCTTCCAGCCATTATCAAGGCTCGACGTCTGCAGTTGATAATGCTGTCGTGACGCTCCTCGACCCACATTTCCATACTAACGTAGTGTTTTGCAAGGGGCACTTCAACGCACCGACGAGTCTGGCTTCAAAGCACCTCTCTCCCACCGCTACATTTGTGTTCCTTGACCCCTGTGAGACCCTGGACTTGAGTCCTTTATGATCCTTATCAATCCCACTTTTACGGCACCACAATGCAGCAATCTGCTTTTGTGTGTGTGTGTGTGTGTGTACACATTTCATGGCCATTAAACCTACCATTATCAACAGCCACACTCAACCACAATCTCAACAAATCGTTTTTGTTCCCTAAACAGGCTGAAGAAGAAGGAGTTCAGCCTGGAGGAAATTTACACCAATAAGAACTTCACAAAGCTTCCAGAAAGGTGAGCTTCACCATGTTGATTATTATGTTATGTATGTTTCTGAAAAATATTGTCTTGCATATAATATATATATGTATATATATTTTTAATATATCTATATATTTTTATTATTATTATTATTTTTTTTATGTGTGTGTATGTTTAAAAAATAATAATAATTCTGAGAACCAGTTATTAATGAGATTTTTAGACTGGCAGAATTGACTGGTTGTCTACTTGTCTACATGCCGTCCGGTACGAGGGATCACCTTTCCTTCCTTTAAGACGGGTCCGTTTCCCTCCTCAGTCGCCTGGAGACCATATTCGAGATGCCGCTCAGCCGCCGCAACGGCTCCCAGTCCGTCTTCGGCCAGCGGCGCCTGAAGCGCGCGGTGGACTTCCCCGAGGTGGGCGTGCCCCGCAAACCAAAGAAGCCGCTCGCCGCGGCCACCGGCGCCGGCGGGAAGCCCAAGGCGTGCTCTTCGCTGGTCAGGCCGAGGCGCGGGGGCTACCAGAGCTCCAAAGAGAGTCCGCCTCTGAGCGTTCAGGACGTGGACTCGCTCCTCTGTGCCAAGCTCGACCAACTGGACCTGCTGTTGACATTGGACTGAATAGGACTGTCTGTGCGGGCGACGCCGCGGTATAGCGAGTTGCTAAACAAAGCAAGAAAAAAACAAAAAAAAAAAACAAAGAGCTATTTGCTCGTCACTGTTTCGTCCACTATGAGCTGGAGCCTTTTTATACCACTTTCAGTGCTTTTTGTCTATTTATTAGCGTCGACTAAAACAACAGTGTAATAAATATATTTTGTACGGTGTAGAATTGGTAGTGTATATATATCGATGGGTCAAAGAGTAATAACAAAGTGCCGTAAATGTATAGCCTTTTTATAGCTGTTCTATATGTTTTCTGTTAAAAGATGTATCGTATGGCGCTACTGTATGAATATCTGGATACACAGCCGTCCGCCAAAGCCTGGCCGTCCATACCAGTAATGCCGAGCCCAAACCCAACTGTTTTCGTCTGCTCTATATACAAGCCAGTTTACAATACAAACCAAACCATTTGTTTTGGCCCAAAGGGTTAAGCAACTTGGCAATCTCTTAAACAGCTGTGTTTCCGTGTTCTATTTGAACGTACAAAATAATTTCAGGAAGCATAACTGATAATAATCTGAAAGTCCTGAGACGTCTTGAGTCGCTGCATTCTCAGTTGGGTGTTGCAGATTTGCTTCTTAATGCAGCTATTTGTCTTTCATAAAGGTTTTCGATACTACCCATCAAAGATGCCGTCAAGTTAACTTGTTGTTTTTTTTTTTGTTGTTTTGTTTCAGTGAATGTGTCTTTGTGTATCTGCTGTTAATGGCTTGCTGTTGTGTCCGTATTTGCATTATTAGACCTGCTAGTGTCCTTGGTAGCATGCAAAATGTAAGTTATGTTAATCAGCACAAGTGAAGGAACAATAATCTATATTAAAAAATCTATATATAATATTTAGCAGCTAGAGGTTTTTGTATAAAATGGTAACAACACGGCACTGAAGAGCATACTTTCATGTGACTTTTCTATAACTCAATCTATTACTCTTGATCGTTGTTTTTGTGGTATTTATGATACATGTACCAAGTTTGAACTGGGATCTTGTGTTCACCTTTGCCCAATTTCCACGGGATTGCCTTAACTGTAACATTTGTACGATGTCCTGTTTGTACCGTTTGTGTTTGTCGTCTTTTTGCAAGCAGCTTTGCAACAACGTTGTCATTCAAGTTGAAACCTGAGGCAAGTAAGAGCACAATATTTGGGTTTGTTTATTGTATTTTGGGAGGGGTGGTGTGGCTTGTTCATGTTTTTACATTTTTTTTAATACAAGACAGTGAACATGGTGTCAGAACATGGCAGGAATACACAACACATTAGCAATGCAAACATACAGGAAATGTGTCTTTTATTGTGGAATGTTGGTAAAACAAAGAAGTAGCCACCTCCAGAGGTTGTGCATTGTTTTGTGAAAGTCCTAATAAAAACAATTTTCTATATATATATTTTATCACGTATGTTTTAGACTTATTCACTTATTCACACACATTTGCAGCTCTGTCTCATGTCCAATGGTAAACTTAGTTTTTCTCAATTGTTTAAATGCGTTTCCTGAAACCAATTTCTGTACACACAAACCACAGTAACAGTTAACCTTTTGCCAAAACTACACAAATCTCTTATCAAATTAATGAATACATTCAAAACCATGTTCTCTCTTCTTAAGAGTTTTTTTTTTATCAAAATGATTCACACAGGCATCATATGAGTAGGTCTTATTGAGATTTCACACTGGTGCGATACATCAAAAAACAACCATCAAAATACTGTAATATATATTTTGGCCTCATGAGGTCATGTTGCATGTTCCAGTGTATACAATTGTGTAAAAAATTATTTATTTTTTTTGTTTTTCTTTTCTTTTCGGGGGTCCCAAAATAGGCTGAAATTGTACAGTAAATATAAAGACTGTTGTCATAATACAATACAGTACTGTAAATATATCATATAAATAGTGCATTTTCTAATTCAGTACAGCACGCGAGTGAGACCAATTGGTACTTAGAGGCATTTGAAGACCAGTGTTTTCCATGTGAACAAACAAGGCTTGATTATGAAAATTGTGCTCAATGATGAGGTCTTTGTTGTTGACACATGAGCTTCAAGTTTTCACCATTGTGTGCATATAGTTCCAGTTTTAGTGTGTGAACAATTGAGAAAAACTGTAAAAGAAGTCGGGGATAATGATACAATACACAACAAAACAACTAATTTCACGCGTTTAATATTGTACAATACACATCTTCAACGAGTTCATGCTTGACTTGTTCCAATTTCCAATAAATACTACATATATTTAAAAACAACATTTGCACTTAAACCAGAATGTATAACATTTTAAAAAAAAAAATCTAAATAGAAAATATTGAACTGGGCCTGCAGTCATGTAATCTTGAGTGGTAAAGCCCTAAACCTTGTCTTTCTCCACATGTTTGTAGTCCTTGTTTCTTCGCTGGTTCATGGGCAGCTTTATTCAGTCTTTTTTCATTTACAACCAAATGCTGGGGTCTTGCTGGTTCAGTTGATCAGAGTCAACAGGTATGACATGAACACCACGGCGACAGGGAACATAATCAAGATGGTCACCCACACCACAATGGAAAGTATGCCGTACTTCTTCGCTTTCTTGGAGTAGTACTCCAACCTTTCCGGATTACTTTTACTTGCTTTTCTGGCCTGCAGTTAACCAAAGAAAACAACAATAATCAGTTGGTTTGAAAATTAAACACCTTTATTCTCATTATTATTAAATAAATGAATTAAAGTAACACGTCAGGTCAGTTGATCATTAGCTGAACATCTGGGTCATTAAAAAAAAAAACAACGAACTTTAAGAAGTGAAACTTGAACGAACGAGGAAGCTATACCTTGACTGAATTGATCAAGGATATGATTCCGAGGCATGTGCATCCACAGATGATGCTGCTGATGGCCAGCTTCCTGTGGTGCCGGTCCTGGCAGAGGGACGCGGAGACCAGGTGGCAGGGGGCGATCTGAACACACGTGTTGCTCTTCAGCATGTGGCTCCCCTCACTGGGCGACCCTGGGACCACGCACAGTGCGCTCTCATCCTGCTCTGGGGTAAATATCAGTTCAAGGGTTTTTTGTTTAGTTTTTTTTTTTTAAAGTAAATACCAGGACGGGGGAGTCCTCCGTTTTTTATTTAGTTCGAGGTGTGTGTAAAGATCAGGCGTTTTAAAGGCTGAGCAAATTTACCTTGTATAGCCCACACAGTATGAATCAGCTGATTGCTTTGAGTTGTGGATACAATGGGCGAAACCGAGAGCCAATATCAAACAATAACAAGAAGCTTCCTCTTCTTTTCTTTTTTTATTCTTCAAATAAAACCCTTGGTCAGGCTAAACTCGCTCGGGTACAGCAACGTCTGTGTCGTGTTGGGAATTGCTTTCCGCTATTGTTATCGGTGAGAAAACAAAAAAGCTTCTCACAGACAAACACCTCAAAAATAGTTCACAGACACTCCTCGTAAAGTATTATTACGCAAGTATGATCTCCCATGTCAACCCTCTTTTCCTAGGTCTGGACTTGTGAGAGCATGTATGCCGTTTGTTTGGTTTGTTTTTACTTTGTGTGGGAACAGTATGAGTTCACTGTACAAACTGGATAATTTACCTATTTCATCTTATATCCACATGAAATGGCCATTAGGACAAAGATATGTAAAATACGGGCAGCTTTTCTTCATTTATATATTTTTCTCATCTATGGACCTGTTGATAGGACACATTGTCTTGGTGAAGTGTCAACAAAGCAAACGTTTCGTCAGCCCTGACTCAAAGGAGAATAAAGAGGTCTGATCAGTTACACAGAACTCATGGTGAGTCATCAGCCAAGCCCAGCCAGGCCCAGAGAGAAACTCTGATTGATCCCAATATCCCTTCCTCACGTTAACGTCTTAAATGGTCAGAAATACCCCAAAGGGATAACTCCCAATAACTATGAAAACATTAAAATCTAAGTTAAATGTACATACATTTATGTATTAAAACGTATGTGTGTGTGTGTGTGTGTGTGTGTGTGTGTGTGTGTGTGTGTGTGTGTGTGTGTGTGTGTGTGTGTGTGTGTGACAGACTCACACACACACACACACACACACACACAGATGGTGTACTGCTGGTTCAACCTCCCAGTGACCAGA